>JASANE010018493.1:0-108307 GCA_030248225.1 Trileptium ribeirensis | reverse complement strand
ATATTTTAAGGTGTAAAATGTTCTTGTAACTCCACGAGCACCTAAGTACAACCGTTTGGCCATATCTTCAGCATCTTGTACATTATTGATGGCAGACAGATATTTTCAGCCAAAAATAAAGACTTAAATTTTGCTGATGTCATCTGTAATACTATTAAGATAGAAAAACTATTTCATTCAAAAGTTTACAATGTTTGTGGCCTTAGGTAGCATTATAAATTTTTACCAATGCCGAAAGAAAGCTGATTCAAAATCGGGATACATAGCTTTCCCCGCTAATGCAAATTTTACGAAGCAAGCCAGGCAAGATTACCAACTTGTAATTTGTGACGCCAAGATCTATAAACATATTTAACTTCGCAATGTATGGTTGAAACTTCTGTTCATTTCAAAAATCAAACGAAATCAATAGATCAGAAGAATGTTTTATGGAAAAGATCTTCATGAAGATTGTCAGCCTTGTTTAAAGCCATAACCCCATTAAGGTTGTATTGACCAATCTCGCTTGGGCGCGTTTATATTCTAAGGGTTTCAGTGTGGTCCGCATATCGATACTTAACTCAGAATTTCTGTGGACGTAGAACAAAAATATGCGGAAGCTTGCGCACTGCTTAAAATCATTAAACGTAACTAATACACTGTAAGCATCACCAACACGACGACAAATGGTACGGGGCCAGTAATCTACCAACATGTGCATAACGCAATGCCTAATAAGCAATGGTTTCACTATTGCACCCCAGTGTCTCTATTAATGTACATATTTATATCATAGTATACCATAGCCACAGGTGTTTAAAGGTCCAGCAGCTTCAGGAATTAGACGGTGAGAGGTGAGTATTAGGAGGAGGTTCAAAAAAATTTAAAACAAACAAAATATGGGGACGATGAGGGGAAATTGGGGAAAGGGGGGAAATGAGGGGAAAATTAAGAAAAATGTTCAAGAATAGGAGTATTTGAATCATAGGAAAATTATTAGGAATAAAAATATTTTATTGTATTCAATTAAAAAAATGAAGTACTAAAATTTGTACTTAACAAATGTAGAACATATTCACATTCCAGTATTTTCTATCCTTCCAAAGTTTAATATGATAAAAAATTTGTTTGTTTATTGTAACACAGCTTTGTATGATGCGCAAGCAAAGATCTAGCACAACAACATTGTAATAGTGTATACTATTTTCATATTATATTGTGTATACTGTTTTCATATTATATTTGAAAAAACGAAAGCGGAAACTTTTAATTAGTGAAACAGCTAAACACGTAAAATTTTTTGAAACTACAATGATTTAAGGCGAACAGAATGGGTTTAATTTTGAAACAAAGTTGGAACTAGAAACGTTGCCGCTACTACGAGCAACATCTCAAGTAGTCAGCAGTATTGTGTCGTATTTAATAGCAGACCTGGGTCATGCCCCTTAACATCCGCAAAACCATGTTGGTTTGGGTTAATTATATTATTGTAACCCAAATAAGACTGTATACGACTATTAATAATGGACTCCATAATTTTTCAACAGTTAGAATGTAATGATATAGGGCTATAATTTATCGCAAGAGATGAATCGCCTTTTATGTATAATGGAACTATGTCAGCACATAGCCAGCTTCTTGGTAAGCGGACATTTACAAAGGATTGTTCGAAAATATGGGCAAGAGGGAAACAAAGTGAATCTCTGGCATTTTAAGAAAGTATTGAGTATAACCGTCGGGAGAGTGGCTGTGTTTTGATTTCAAACACCCCATAAATTTATGAACAATTTGTGGAGAAAAAGTAACCCAAGACAGTTATTATCAGAAACAACAGTGGGTTGAACTGTTGGATACTGTTCGGCGTCATCAACAAAAACTGATGCAAAAGCGCTCGCCAAAATATCAGTACGAGTATTGTCGTCAGTAATCAATCCACCGTTTGATGCACTCAAAGCACCAAAAGCTGATTTGAAGTATAATCTGTTTTTAACGTATCTAAAGAGATCATTACGATTCCTACTGTTAATAACGTTTGTTTCTCGGGCACGCTTAAGTCAAGCAATAGCCTTAGAGCAATTTAAACAAAGTTTGTTGTAGTCATTGAAATTTTATGTAAGTTTACTCATCCTCCATAGCTTTGTTTTTCGTTTGAGCAGTTTCCTAATGAAAAGAGGGTACGTAAAACTACCTTTTTTGGAGTCTACTTTTAGTTTACGTGCGAATTTTTCAACAGCTTCGTTAAAATCTGTGTAAATATATACCTCTTCACCGCTACAGTAAATAAACTGTTCAAAACAATATCCCAATTAACTGAAAACAAATAGTTATTTAGGCTTTAAAAATCAGTGTTCTTAAAAGCGTAAACAAACACAGACTGACTCGCTGTATCACTGTTAATAAATACTGATAGATGAAAATGAACCGATGCATGACCGGAAAGTTCATCACCTCTAGTTATGCTTGACACATTCAATGGTGATGTATTGCGATACACGACCAGATCAATACAATGCCCCATTCGTGTGGGGAATGATACCATCTGATGTAAGCCTAATTATTGGATGTTGTCCATAAAGCGAATGTTAATAGAAGTTTTTGGCCAAGAATATTCTGTCCAGTTAATATCGGGTAAATTAAAATAACCTAGTATAGTAACAGGACAGGTAACCTCACACAGACGTTTCAGGTAGCTACACAAACACGCCATATGTGCAGCGTCGCATTGCGGCGTCCTGTATATGCATGCCACCCTATGTTTAGTAGTAACAAAAATATCAAGCGCTATAATTTCAGCGAGTCAAATTCTGGCTCTGAAAAACTGACGATGATATGCGTTTGTCTTTGCGACCGAAAAAATCTACTCCGCCACCTCTGCCTTCGCTTATGTATTTACGATAAACTGTATAATTTCCACAGTCAAATAATAAAGTGGGGAATTCGTTACTAAACCATGTTTCACAAATAGCTAAAAGCATTAATAGTTTGCTGCACAAAATAGATTCAAGCTCTGGAATTTTGTTACGCAGACTCTGGGTATTAAGAAACTTACACTCAATATGACTATTACAGAATAAATGCGTATCTACCCCCTGCTCTAGATTACCTGTAATGTAACTTTACCATTATGCGAAATATATTCATAATCCACATTGCAAGGCTTTCCACCGACAAACCTGCTATTAGCGAAAGTGCAGTCTTTGTAAATACTAATTTTTCATTCAAAACGACGAATTTGTCCCGGTTGTTCGCGTTTTTGCCAGCGTTCATGTTCAGCTCATAAGCTTTGCGCCTAGCGGCAGAAAGTTGATTTTGCTCCTGTGTCGACATTGACCGGCGAATGTAGAGACCTTTGTACTCAGGCATCTATTTTAAACACGGTGCTTGCTGCAGGACCGAGCGTGCTACAGTGCAAGCTCGAAAACGAAATTTGAGCAGTCGTGGAGCTGTAGAACGTTCGTTACGATCGTTGTTGCGCTTTGTAGTGTTCAGCAGTCCCATGCGAAATACATATTCAACATCCGCTGATGGATCGAGACGATAGCAAATATCGGAAACTATCTGGAGATCTTTTCCGCTTTCAGGAACGTTGAAAACACGAGACAATGTTGATGGTTGGCGCCATTATCACTGGAACCTTCGTGCACTTGGTTTACAATGTTTTTTGCGGCAGACTTTGGAATAGAATGCGTATGAGCGACTTAGTTGATTGTTGCCTTATCGTCGGTTGCTCGATATGTAGCAATGTTGGCGAGCGACTGTGTTAGCGTTTCCAGCGGACGCTCTATCTTTTCGCGATGGTCATCGCTGGGTTGGACCGAAGTTGGCGGCGCTTTATTCAGGTTATCATTACATCGGTTTTGAGCAAATTTCTGGCAAGCTGTACACGACGAGCATGTTTTCGCCTTTTGTTACAGCCTTTAGTGATTTGTTGTCTAGAACTGACGAACAAGCAAAATGAATCCATCCAGCGCACAGGCCGCACTCGAAACAGTCCTGACCTCCATCTTTGTTGCATATGACGTAATTCGTTGACCTGGACACATTTAGCGATGGTTGGATTGCCTTGCCTGGTTTGGTTACCTTCGTCGTTTTTTGCTTCTAGTAAACGATAGTCGAAAATGAAATAGATACTAGTTAATAAAATTATTATCTGGTGTAACGCAACAGTACGTCTATTCTTTCTTTATTCTTCCTCCTGAAACTGAATTCAGTTGGGTTAAAACGATAGGAACTGAATAAATTTGGATTGTATTTTATTTACAATTCCCAGTTCATATTATTTCCAGTTGATTCTAGCATTTGGTGTACGCATAAAACTTTATTGCGAATACACAAAATGAAATAGACCTTCCACATCGCTGATATAAACAATTTGCTCATATGCTTATATAGAGTTGCTGCATACCATATAAGCAGATACAACACATTTTGGTAATTTCATAACATATTTGTACAACACGACATTGAGGAAAAATTATTTATAAATATTTGAACTAAAATGTGTTCTTTGATGCATCAATATGCTTCAAAATGACTGTTGTCTGCATTAGTAGGTTTCATCGTAGCAGATTTTACGTCTACTATAATTGGGTAAGGCTTAAAACTATGTTATCTAAAAATTATTGAACAACAAATTTTATTGCTGATTATGGAGAACTTTCTGTTATATAACCGCTGGTCTCAAAATATGCGTCCTCTTAATCGAGATAATGAACAATGTGAGGAACCACAAGCTGTATATGCGATTCATGAGAGGCGGTGTTACTATACACCGGTCGCACGTCGGCGTCAATTGCCAATTCCTCCGATTAATGTTACAGTTACTGATACTGTCGAAACGAGGCCGCGAAAGCCTTCCTCACCTCATCGCGGTTCGGCAAATGATTTACATGGCGGACGCGGACACGATCAACTCCAAAACGGTTTCGGTAATATTCGCAGTAGCCGTTCGTCAGATACACCTTTGTATCGTGATGAAGACAATTATTTTAGCAGCGCCAGTAATGAACACATCAATCAAACCAATAGAGATATGTCTAGTTTGCATCGCGGTGAACGAACTTTTCCTGTTAAAAAACCACTTTTAGCTACTAAAGCCTGTAACTTATCTGCGTCGTATGATAATTTTTATCAATTACACACACCGGATGAGTGGTATGTCGAGAAAAGTTCATGCGACTTTGTGCATCATGACTACGTTATGCCCTCGATTCCAACCGAATACGACTGTTTCTTAAGCGAATCGTCAATATTAAATGCAAACTCGACATATTTAACAAAACATAATAATTCGTCATGTGCGAAGTGTGTTTACGAGAACGTTTTACCAAGATGTTCTAACTTCTTGCAAGTTGGTCCTAATTTGAATAATGTTATCGACAAAAATAATATTAGAAGTAGTGAAGAAAATATAACTGGACAGTCATCTAATGGAACAGGCCACTCCCATGCAGCAATAGACAAATTCGCTCCTAAGTTTTTTCGCAAAACCTTTGATTACGGTGGTAGGGAGTATTATTTAGCAACCAACAAATACAGCGTACCTTGTAAACTACTAGCGCGGGATAGTTATGTAGCGGATTGCTGTGACGACAAAAGATTTGTTCAGCGTCACGCTATGGCGGCGGCTCAAGAAACTGGAATTTGCTATCAAACGACAAATCATCACAATCAATTCCCATTCGTCTCATGCCGATCACGTTCAGCAACAAATGTGTGTTCTGGTATCGACAGCGTGGACAAATGGAATTATTACTTCTGTTACGGGGACTATTTGTAAGCGACTCTTACTGTTCTATTTAAATACGGCTTTTGTTATTATTACGAATTTTTACTTGACAGTTTTAGCAACGGTGTTCTAAAATTTTGTTGTATCATATTAACGAAGTGCATTACGTTTACGGCATACATTCGTAATAATGCTTACATAAGATCTGTAGCTGTAACTGAAGCTTTAACAGCTTTGGAAATGCAGGAATGTATTCATTATCAAATTATGCTAATTCACAAAATTTATAACGTTTTCGCAATGACTTTGCACTATTTAAGGGAAGGCATCGTTTTTGTTCATTTAGCTCATACCTTAAGAGTTATGAAATTTGTTGTGCATGATTGTCTCTTAAGGCATACCAAATCTCGGTTTAGTGTCTTTGTTCTAGACTAATTCTAGCAAAATCTATAAACAAAGATTCCGTTATTTGAACCTACGACTGATAAACCAAACTTTACATTAGTTCATTTAGCATATATTAGAAACGTTATGAATTTTGTTGTACATGATTGCCTTTTAACTGATACCGAATCTAAGTTTGGTGTCTGCTCGACTAATTCAATGCGAAATCTAGAAAAACTTTAAAATTTTTTAGCTATACATCCTACGGCCGCTAAACTAAACTTTACAGTTTATTTGCGATAACAATTGAAGCTGGTGTGACTCTATAGCAAAAGGTTCGTCCTGTACTTTTTCACATAGTGTTGGTTATAGGCAATATAAAATAAACATTTAGTTATATGACAATTCACTATAAATGTGTATTATATACATATAGCCTTTAAAGGTGAGTTTCTTTTACATTGTTTACTGCGGTAATTTTGAGGCAGCTGTGCAGCAATTAAAACAAAAAATCAGGTTTGTTATTCACACAGCATATTGATATATATACCACGTTTGATTTAAGTGATACACATAGTACTAATACAAAATATGGAGATTGGATAACATGAAATGGGAGGAGATAGGCTAAAGCGAATTTCCAGATTCGGCCTACTCGGTGTAAAAATTTCATCCCGCAGCCTATTTTGATCAAAATCCAAGGTAAAATTTTTATATCGTTTGGGTCCAGGATATTTAACTTTAAGCCCGTACATCGTTATTCGCTTTCTCTTGAAAGTTCCTTAAAGAACCCAGCAACAGGTCGCAAACAGCGTAGTGCCTAGCGTATTCGTAGCTAAACGATCCAGACTGAAGCCATCGCTGCTGCAAAAGTTTGTTCAACATTGTATGACACACATTAATTCATGCGAAAATGGGGTAAGGTGCGTTTTTGGGGAATAAATATGTGTTAAATAAGCCGTTATATCAGGTCAGCTTTTGAAAATACGATATGACTGGGGAAGACAGTTTATATGTACTAGTTCAATATGGTTCCTGAGAATATCTATGACGTGAACTTATATATGACCGTATTCCCAACTACTGTTGGGATTTTGGTGCACTAATTTAGAGAAAAAGACGCAAATCTGTACCAAATCCACACCTTTATAGAAAGGACGTCTATCCTATTATGCTATTTTGCCGCAAAGATATAGTCACCTAGTTGTGGCTTTTACTACTTTTGGCTATGTGCAAGCTGAAGTTCGCGGCGCCAACGGTCCAAACGAATTTCTTCTCGTTTCTGCATTGTAACCTTGTGGCGACTAGTTAATGGAAATTTATTGTATACATAGCCAGGCATTAAAATTCTGTTTCTAGTTTTATTTTTTTCTTTTTGTTTCTCCTTTTTCAACTATTAAAGTACAATAATTTTTAGGACAGTTGATTCGGTAGTTATAAATTCGTCGCTCTAGACGCGCAGTCTATATGGCCACACATCATATATGATCTAAAATATGCCATAGGATTTTTTTCCATACAACACAATGTGCTCATCAATCGATAACTGTAAACCTACCAATAGGGCAAGGTTTTATATTTGTTTAAAATGGAGGAACTACTTTCAAGATATACGGAACCAATTTCGTAAACAAACAAGCCATTTAGTCGGTTCGGTAATAAATTATACTGGTCAATACTGCTATACTTAGCCTAAATTTGATTCAGAAAACACAGATTGGCCTTTTTATTTACCTGGAATAGATAAAGATCATAAAGAATAGACGAATGTTCCAAATGTTAAACCAAAATAGTTTCACTCAGTTCCGCCCCATTTTTTTGGCAATTTGCTTTCACCGTTGTTTCGCATTGTTGTTTATTGGAAGGTTTGAGCTGTCCAACTTAGTTGGACGTTAGGCTTCTCGCAGCTACAACTAAACATGCAGCTCATAATTAGTGAATTACCTCTTAAACTAAGTACAACTTTACGATACTCTTTAAGATGCAACGAATTAACGGGGCGTTCGGCTGCCTTTATTGTCTAGATAGTTTTATTTGTTTGACCTTCAGCTTGATCCTGACCTCTTTCATTTTTCTAATATCATACCACTATGCATGACAATATTTCATAGGTAATATTGTAAAACAAACAAATGGACATTTTTTAAAAATGCATGCTCAACACATTACATAGGAGTACATTGGTTTTACCACTTGTCATAATTGATAATGGTCTAATGTATATAGAAACAACGAGCAAGCGCTTAGACTAAGTTGTCAGATTACAAAGTATTGTCCCTAAACCATCTGTGCCAAATGCCGCCTAATGGCCGTTTCTTGATGCAGAAATAAAGTAAAACTATAATTGGTACAGCAGCAGCGGTTTGTTAAGGTGTACGTCATTAGCGGTCCGTATAATAAGGAAAATGCCATTGGATTTCAACAATAGGTAACTTATTAAACGATGGAAAACTACAATCATTGCTGACAAGTTACATCTTATTAATCTAAGATGTATGTTTTGTCATAGCGCTCAGACTACGACATTGTTATTTAACTTTTCTCATACTGTGTATCCCACGGCATGCTGCGTAAGATACTTGTTATTAGTGCCGTTTGATTAACACGTTGATATAGATACAATCAGAATATTATTAAATACATACTTATCTTCGTCCAATTTAAAGTCTGGACGTTGTCGTCGAATAGCCCTTCAACGGTGGCGCCGACTTTAGATTCCAGACCAAGCGCAAATTCCTTTGCGCACTTTGACATATGAAATTGTATCGCAATTTAGGCCTAAACGAAAGGCTAATGTTATGGTTTCAAAGCAATTTGAATGCAACCCAACCGTTGTTCTGATGGCTGCTGAACAATGTTATAGTTCCGTTTGTTGTCGAGTGGTATGATTGTTAGTTCCATGTCTATTCTGACTGTGCCGTTTTCCGAATTTTCTCAAATAGTTACGACAAATAAAGAAATAAAGGTGATCCGCAAGATTGTTAATAGAACTTTTAGCAAGAACGAGCTTTCTCCAGATATCTTTTGGTAATATGATTTTAGAATTGATATTAATTGCTAACGGTATATACGTTTAAGAAGACTCAAGCTTCATAAGCTTGACAAGAACATACGTTTCCAAAGCCGAGCTAGTCAACTAACGTTTTCGTTTATGTCAAACAAATATAAAAGGTAAGCTACTTATTATATGGTCTTAGTATTCGACTTTATCATAGAACGCGGATAGCTAGTGTGGTGTTTAGTTTAAATCTAGAACAGTTTCCGTGTAGCTATGACAAAATTTTAAAAAGATGAAGCTAACGAGAACCCTGGCAGAAAATTATTGTTTTCAGCAGTACTTAGCGCCACCGAATGAACTCACACATCAAGCGGCATCAAAGTAAGCATTAACTTTTGTGTTGATTTCATTAACAAGTTTGCCGAAACCGATTATCGCTTTATTTATTAATATGGATTATCCCTACGTTACACTCCGGGATAAATCACGTTATATGCAAGAACCAGCGAGACATATAAGTAGAATACGCTTTATTTCCAAACCAAGCTGAATTCAGGTCTGAAACCATAACAACCCACATATATTAGACAATGCCCGCGTTAGAATACTACTGATGCCATAATCAAGGCTTCTGTTCCAATTTGCCAGTCTTCTCGTGACCAGCCACGTGAAAAGAAAACCCATCTGAAAAGAAATTAAATATTTTCCAAAATTTATTTACAACAATGCTCGCGAAAAAGCAATACGAGAATCAAGCGAATTTTCTATATAACGGTCTTTGGTAGCATTACCCGACCAACGACCCTGTAATCTAATTAATCGGTCGGATAACCCTTTAGCGGCTGCTGACGTTGCCGCACCGGCCCTAAGACTATGGGTGTCAAACATAGCAGGATCGAGATTGCAGGCACTAACAGCAGATTTAAGAATTTTATTCGCACAATCATAAGAAAGCGGCTTCATTGTTGGACGCAATGACTTAGAAACAGAGTCGTGCCGCAACGTAAACAAAACATTTAAACCAGAAATGTCAGAACAATCAGCCGATACTACTGCTTTATAACGACGAAATACCTTGACCGGACAAACATCATCGCCAGATGCCGCAATTATGACAGTATTTCCTTTACGAAGCTGATCGTTTTTACTACTTTTAATAAGAACTTTCAAATGATCCGAAAAAACTGTAACATCGGTAAAATATAAAGACTGTACTTCACTAAACCGCATAAAACCAAGATAACTTAAAAGAAAATAAATCGCAGTTCGCAAATTTGATAAAGTGGCGGAAGGCAACATGTTTTTGCGAACTATGTCGGCTACCAACTCTGCCGTCAGAGGAGACTTCTTTTTGACGGGTATTGCCAGTGTTCTTTTAATACCATTAACACATCTAACAAATCCCTTATCAGTCATTAAATTTAAACCTTTACCCATAAAAGAATTAACCCACCCAAAAGCGGCCGCAATTGCACCTACAGAATTTGCCGAAGTTAAAGAATCAGACTTCCGGCATAGGAAAAGTGCCGCACGAAAAGGGTCCACGGGAAAAGGAAAATTGTCAGCGTAAACACGGAGCGACCATTGCCTGAACTGGATACAATATTGAACGTACAGTTTCGTTGAATTGATAGAAATAGAAGCAGGCATGGCATCCTCGAATGCATCGCGATCCACAGCATCGATCTGTTCCGAAACCAACGTCTCATACCAAGAAGAACGACATATAAAAGCTAAAAAACAACAAGAATTAAACAGAACGCGCATAAGAAGGGGGGTAAGGTGGGAGCGAAACGGTAGAACAAACTATGCGCTAAACAGACCTGTCAGCAAACAGACACAGCGTAAGTGAATTTACAATCGAATACGTAACCCTATCGGTGTTACCTAATTTGCATAATCATATCCCTTTCTGTAATTAGCTCGTCCGAACATATAACTAAGACTTATCCCTACGTTACACTCCGGGATAAATCACGTTATATGCAAGAACCAGCGAGACATATAAGACAAAGAAAGAAGACCGAGACCCTATTGATCATCCTTGACACAGTAGCAAACAAGTAATTTTAGCGCTTCCGAATTTTTACAAAAAATTGAATTGAGGTTAGAAGCTGGCACGATAACTCGCGAAGCATTGCGCACAATAAACGATACGTGAACAAACTTAGCACAATAATTGATATTGGTTAGAAGCGGAAAAAAGACGGCTAAAGGCCAAAAAGGAGCAATTAAACGCATTTTATGACCGTTTTCAATCAATTTCTGCAATACACGAGGAACGAGACGAGGTGGGGGAACAGCCCAAGCCACTTCCAAGCTCCAGGCTAGCTCTAAAGCATCCATACCTAATGAGCCACACGAATAAAATTTCGAGAAAAACGCGAAAGTTGAGCGTTTTCGTTGGTCGTAATGAGGTCAATCGTAAAAGGGCCAAAACGCTTATCTAATGCCCGGAAAAAAGCTCGTTTAATAGACCAGTCGTCAGAATCAGAAAATTTAGAATAATAATCCGCCAACCTATTTTTGTCCCGCGGTAACCAACGGACCATAACCGTAATCCCAAATCTGGCGGCAACATCTGAAAATTCCAAAGCCAGATCATGCAAACTTTCCTTCATATATACTACCTGAAGTGATTATCACTGACGCAGCCTGATTATCAGTTTTCCGAATCACCGTTTTGCCCTACAAAACATTGCAAAACACCTGCAGACCCCGAAGTGCTGCTAAAATTTCACGATACGTCGAACTAAGTGCTATTTCGTGCGAAGAGAAACGCAATCGAGTAACCAGATTCGAACCCCCTGTTCGAAAGAGAACCGCGGCCCCCGCGGTTGCACTAGCATCAGAACGCATTTGATAAACAGTGTCTGAAGAGGGTTCTAAAATACGCTCTGAAATAGTAGATAAACTATTTAACCAAAATAAGGCATCTGCCTGCAACTTATGCGAGATGGGGACCAAATCATCCCAATGATTTACAGCCGCCACAGCGCCATAAATTCTCCTGGTTCGCAAAAGAGCTAGGTTATCAAAAACTACCTTGCCCGACATAATAGAACCCGCGAATCTCAGCAAATAACGAGCGGGAACCGCGGAATACGGGGAGACCTCACGCGCAAAGTTCACTATTGTTTGCTGCTTTGTCTCCGGCAGAGCCACGCAGAACTTGCCCGCATCCAAGATGATACCTAAAAAAGTTAAACTCTGAACACCGGATAATTCAGATTTTTCTGTATTAATGACAAATCCTGATGCTTTTAGATCCTCCAAAACTAGTTTTATGTCCAAAACAAAATTTCATTGGACGGTGCAGTCAAAAAGCAATCATCAAAAACCACAAACACGCAGCACCGACACTCCGCCATTTCAAAGTAAAAGTGCGCATTATTTTGTTAAAAAACATATGGTGCGGTGGAAATACCAAAAGGCCACGAAATAAATACATAGTCATAAGAGACACCATCCACACGCCAACTCAGCCCAAGATACTTCTGGGAAGGAGCAGCAATATCCACGTGGTAGTATCCAGACCTTAGGTCCAATTTGGCGAGATACCAACCTTTGCGAAAAACACTAAGAACCTTATCAATACCTTCCAAACTGAATTTAAACTTTGCGATCCACTTGTTTAAAAAAGAAGAATCTAAAATTAAACACAATTTACCACTACTGTTGGCGACAGAGAGAGGACTAACACACCCCCTGAGATACTCTACGAAGGATACCTCTCTCCAGGAGAAAAGCAAGCTCGTGTGAGACAAAATTATGATTCTGAAAAGCCGATTTATTGTTGCGAAGCCTAAATGTGGGAACATTTCCAACAAGTGGCAACACGTAACCTTTGCAAATAGTAGACCGCACCAAAGGATTGAAAGCATGTTTATACCAAAAAGAATGCGCGCGACCCAAGCGACCCTTAACCCCGTTGACTCTGCTCAAAGCAGAAGGTTCTGCAATAAGAACCTTTAACTAACATTGCAGTAACTCGGCTCCATCCACGCTAAGTGACAAACGATCAGTGTCATGCCGGATTTCAGGCGGTGGGGCCAGCTGTTTCACGTTGAGGCACGGAATTCCTGGGACAGAAACTGACGAAATAGCCGGATTCACCACAGAGGACACCTTTATCCCGTGCTGTTGGCATCCTGCGTGGGCCGAAGAAACGTTGCCGAGCCTGGCGCCCCCAATGCTCGGCCACCACGAAAGGGCTGTACCGAACTAACACCAGGTGAAACATTTGATGAACCGGCACCGGACTACGAACATTCCTGCATACCCACGACAAGGCTCTCCGTCTCAGAAAAACCCAATGCTTTAGAACGAGGAAGGAGAGAAGCCGTGCGGTAACCGACAGAATCCGAGAGAAGGATTTCCTTTTTCCTCTTCCGCAGCATGGACAGTACCTTCTTTAAACCCTTAAACAGCAAAGGCATCTTTGCACCTCGATCTTTATATGATTTTCCAACTTTAAAGCATTTTTCAACACGCGTTTTAAGCTTGCGCAAAAATTCCAAATGTTCATGATTTGACGGGAACTTCAAATCTGATTTACCTATTTTACAAGAATCAGATGAATCAGATGACGACGAAGTTGCCCGATATTTCCTTCTTTTCGAGGACGTCTTAGGCTGGAAATGCTTGCGACCTGAAGGTGCCATCAGCAAAATATCAAGAAAAACATATAGCGAAACGGTAGAACAAACTATGCGCTAAACGGACCTGTCAGCAAACAGACACATCGTAAGTGAATTTACAATCGAATACGTAACCCTATCGGTGTTACCTAATTTGCATAATCATATCCCTTTCTGTAATTAGCTCGTCCGAACATATAACTAAGACTTATGCTTAGTAATTTATTTTGAAGGCATCAGTATTATATATATATATAAATCCATTTTAGCTTGTTTGTCGCTTTCTCGGTAATAATACGATAATTTGTTTTTCACATCAACTTAAGATAACATATATATTCTAAAGTTTATTCTAACGTTGCCCAGCTTTTACGGCGGTAAACCTTCAAGAGATAAGATAAACGACAAATTACCGCATGGAAACAAATCATAAAACTGCGTAACTTTGAATTTTCTGCTGTCGATTTTTTCTTTCAAGTATATTTTAGAGCATAATAAGACTGCCCATAATTTCTTTACTGAATATGTTGATTTTTGGTGTTGGCAGCACCGCACCACACTGCAAAATAATTGAGCCCAATTTGGCTCAGAATGTGCCAAAGTAGGCTCAATGATTTTTGCAGTGCAATGGCACTCACGTGGACCTAAGTTTGGTTTGAGGCTTTGATAGTTTTAAAATTGGTTTGAATATTCTATAGATTTCCAAATTAGTAAATGGTAGATAAATCTGGATGTTCTTTTCCAGAATAGACTGCTCTGTATAACGATGTCGTTGCAAATAACACGTTTTCTCACTGCGAAACTTATAGCTTTTTATTAATTAAACGTTTTTTCTTCAAAATTTATATTTAACTGTCTGTATCGCAAATCTCAGATCTTATATGGTTGGTTAGTGATTAAAGCACTACGGAATGTAAAGTTTTAAATTGGAAACTTTGCTGGATGCAAAAGCAATAAATGTAAAGTCAGATAACAGACAGTGCAGTTATGAACAATCTTACCATGACATGGTTTTAAACATCGTCATACAGTGAAGTCCACAGCATCTTGTCTGAAAACTTTCGCAAAAACTGTAGTAACCTTAACTCACGACAGTGAATATACTGTAATTACTAATACAATTTCGTTTCTATTCTCACAAAATTATGCTATGCTTTGTTCGCAACGCTTGAATGCCCCATAACAATGAACTAATTATAAGTATTCCTTTTACAGAGCTAGCCTTGTTCAGTTAGTATAATTTGTTTACATTACCTCACATACCTCACAATGCTTTCTATTCTATCTATGTTTCGTATGGTTCACATATACCGGTAATATATTTTTCGGTCGTACATATACGTTATTTTTCAATGAAAGTTATGATTTAAAATAGCTGTACCAAGGCTGGTCGGACTTTGAGAGGTTTGTACGCATGGTTGTGACGATTTGAAACGAATGCGATTTGTACGGTTAAGCTTTACAACCATACTTTCAAATTCTTCACTGTAAGATAACCCGTGGTAATGGTAACTCGTGACATAGTTATAATTTAGTTTTAAATCTTATAGTATCACTATGATGGACAATTTGTAAACTAAACGCAACACAATTTCACACTTGCTAATAATATTTCAGTTCATTGAGTCTTACAAATCATAACGACTGTTAGCCAGTATGTACCAATGCTCTTAGAATTAGCTTCTTGAAATAATGCGACAGTACTGTAATAATGCATAGATATATTTATAATGTGTATAACTATGAATTGATTCCATGTATTATTAGCCCAGACATTGCCTAGACACCAGTTTGTTCCTCTGGTTAGTGACATAATCTCTCAGTAAGCGATAAAACGTATTCAGGCACAATTTGGTCTATTAGTAAGCTATTCATTTTTATAAAACTTCCACGCTCTTAAGTTTTTGGGACACTAGTTTTATCGGTGTCACCGTATCGTCCTTGTTACGCTCAAGTTCTGTCAATTATCTTATTTTTAACTAAAACTGAAGATGAACAACAATATTTTTGTTTCAGCAATCGGTGTCTATTTTATAGAAACGAACTGCGAAATGTTGCACATATTAACCTTTTCTTCCACACACAACCATAGCTGCAAATGTCAAATGACAGCAATGTGGGCCTAATCCGTGGGCGATACTACTTTTTATTTGAAATAACCGTTTTTAAATAGTCAAGGGATCGGTCAGTATTACATCCAAATGCGAGTCAAGGAATCTCTCACTGAAGAGGATGGCGACGACTGCTCCTATTGCAACCGAGTTATATTGTCGTGTGTAACAGCATTTAGTTGAAGCATTCCTACGATTTGCCAAACCACTAAATCGGTCTCAGGATGGCCTATAATTACATCAGTATTACAAAAGTGCCACCAACTCATGGCACAGCAAACTTTATATCACATCAATGAAAGGACTTGCAACTTTCAGATGTTAACGTGTACCTGTGACATATGACAACCATATTTACTTTCCTATATTATTTATAGATTATCAAATTATAAAAATAGCCTTCAAATTATTTTCTTCTGTAATTTTGTCATGCTATTTTGTCATAATATATATGGCTTGAGTCCTATTTTTACCTCTATTATTACCGAATTCCTTCTGAGCTTAGTGATTTATTTTGTCACACATTATTCAAAGTCAGCAGCTCGGAAAATATCAAATTAGAAATATTAGTTTCATTATCATTATTAAATTACTAGTAGCAAGGGTGAAATGGAGCGAGCGTGGTTTCATATTCGAGTTATCATTTTGTTTAATCACCTGTAACAGGCAATGTTTGATGCATATACCGCACTAAAACCTCGCGAACCCTGAATCCATTAAAAACCCTACACCTCGACAACCCTGAACCCTTAGAAAACAACTGTCAACGCATCAAGCATTTGTGCTGATCTCTAGATAAGCAAACCATCGTATTCATCCTACCGTCAAACCTATGTAGACAATTCTTGATTACCTTTATGTAATACCTAACTAAACAACTGAAGAGGGACTATATACTCTGGAAATCTTATTCATTGACCGAAAACCCATTAAAACACATGTGAAAAGGCATGTAATATGTACGCTAGACTCTAGATAACCAAATCATTATATTCAGCATATCAAAAACCTCTGTATAACCTATTTTTGATGCCGTATACCAAACTACTGAAGACATGCTATTTTCTGGAAATTGGGTTCATTGACCCTAAACCCAATGAAGATGACTTTTAAAAGGCATAACATACTCGCTCTAGACTCTAAATAACCAATGCCGCAAACCCTATATAGGCAATTCTTGATGACCTGTGTGCAACACGTAACGAAATAACAGAAAACAGAGTATATTCTGGAAATCGAATTGATTGACCATAAACGCATTGAAAACTCATGAAAACGCTTGAAATATCCACGCTGAATTCAAGATAACCAAATCATTATACTCATCCTTAAGCAATACTTATATAGACGATTCTTGATGCCAAGTACACATACTCAGACAAATGAAAACACACTAAATTTTGGAGATCGGGTTCAGCGACAGTAGAAACCCTTGAAACCCAATCAAAGGGTATAATATTGTCAACTTGGGCTTTAGGTAGCAAATCATCGTATCTAGAGTGCTTGATGACCTAATAGGCGCTAATTTTAATTTAATAACAAGCAATAGCACGGCGAAATTGGAAAAATCGCTATTTGTGACAAAGGTTCGATGAATCGTATTCGAGCCAACAGCGGCCCAGGAAGTGGTCTCACAAAAACCTTGGTCAGCAAAGTTGTAGATCACGATGAGATGGTGACTTATGGTGATCTTCTTTTCGAATGCCAGGCATGTCTCGCGAGATATGCGTTACGGAAGCCTGGAATCCACATGGCCAGATTTGAAAAGAACACTTAAAAAGCCGTTTTTTGCCATTTTGATCCCAAAGGTGGGGTTGCGGCTGTTCGTGTTCAGCATAAGGATACATCCTCGTCACTTTTACTAAGGAACAAAAAAAATTCCCGAAATCCATCCATCCGAAGATGCGTTATGAATGTCAGAAAGAAAAACTCACAATTTTCCCCCAATCGCCGTCGGTGGAAACTCCGCTCGCTTCGCTCACTCCGTTTCAATTAAAAAACTGCTGCAGTATATACACGAACGCATTTTGGTCATTCCCAGATTTGTTGTGGATATTCACACTGTGCGAATACCGATGATATTTTAACTTTCGACGTCAAGCTTTTGTTTTGATATTCAAACAGATCATTTGGTATTTTTCAAATTGACACAAACCCACAATGCTACTACAATATTTACAGTTTTATTTTACTGGTCTGATGGCCGCATTGTATATAGTCTTGTTTCGAATCAATAAATTGTTATGAAGCTCATGTGGTTCGCGGTCGTTCGTCACTAAAGTTTATACGCTTGTGGTTCGGCATTATCTTTGCTTGATTATTTCCGCGCCATTTTGTGTTATCAAAAGTAGACGTCAACGATTTCTAAAAATAATATTGTTACGTTTTCTATATATGACTTTCAAAATGACAGTTGGAACGTCATTGCCTAAGCTTCGTGCTCGCAATGGAAATGACGGCTTACTGCTATATGAAACAACCATTGATTTACTTGTTATTCGACTAGCACGCAATGTTTATAATCATTTTGTTGTTCTTTTAATGATTTTAAAGGAATTTCGTATTTAAGTGTAGGCAGCTTTGTCCGATAATAAGCTTGGCATCCTTAGCATTCAGCTTAACATCCCCAGTAAATAAAGAAATTTGTAGTTTATGACATCTGTTTTCAACTTATAATGCTATCGTGTAAAATAAAAACAGTGATCTAGATATTACAACATTTACTAAAATCAACGCGTTATTATTTCAAAACCATCAGTACATTTAATAACATGGACCGTGTCACCTGGAGTCAGACAAATGTTAAATAGAAACCTATTTGTCTGTAGTACTATGGCTAGGTAGACACGAGGTTCAGCATCTATTCAACTCTAGGCTAAAATATACCTGTAAAACTATGTAACAATTTACCAGTTCTTGTGTAATGTTAAGTGTGGTTCACGTCACTAAACCGTTCTCGTTTTGCATTGATTTCTATTCTAAAAAGTTGTAGTTGTCACATTTGTAAACTTCGCGAAAACCCCGTTTTGAAATGTTTTATTAAGTTGTGGTTGTCATATTTGTAAGCTTCGCGAAAACGCCATTTTGAATAGTTTTCTACTCTAACAAGTTGCAGTTGTCACATTTGTAAATTTCGCGAAAACCCCGTTTTGAAACGTTTTTAATAAGTTGTAGTTGTCATATTTGTAAACTTCGCGAAAACGCCGTTTTGAATTGTTTTCTATTCTAACAAATTGTAGCTGTCACATTTGTAAATTTCGCGAAAACTCCGTTTTGAAATGTTTTTAATAAATGGTAGTTGTCATATTTGTAAACTTCGCTAAAACGCCGTTTCCGTTTTGAAATGTTTTTAATAAGTTGTAGTTGTCACATTTGTAAATTTCGCGAAAACCCCGTTTTGAAATGTTTTTAATAAGTTGTAGGTGTCATATTTGTAAACTTCGCTAAAACGCCGTTTTGAAATGTTTTTAATAAGTTGTAGTTGTCAAATTTGTAAACTTTGCAAAAACCCTGTTTTGAATTGTTTTCTATTCTAACTAATTGTAGCTGTCACATTTGTAAATTTCGCGAAAACTCCGTTTTGAAATGTTTTTAATAAGTTATAGTTGTCATATTTGTAAACATCGCTAAAACGCCGTTTTGAAATGTTTTTAATAAGTTGTAGATGTCATATTTGTAAACATCGCTAAAACGCCGTTTTGAAATGTTTTTAATAAGTTGTAGTTGTCATATTTGTAAACTTTGCGAAAACCCCGTTTTGAAATGTTTTAATAAATTGCAGTTGCTACATTAAACTTCACGTTCGCCGCTGTCAACCATTTTCCAAGATTACGTAGTTGAATCGTCGTTTGTGCTGAAACAGATTGATATCAAAAATAATGCAGGTGTAACATTTATTCAACGTCGCGACATAATTTTTGCCGACACTAATAAGGGCTTCAAAAGAAGTGCTAACCATTGTTTTTTTATGTAAAATGAACTATTGTTTTAGAACGTTCCAAAAATTTAATTTGCTTACGAACAGTTATAGCGCAACTAATTTAAGATGTACCCAAAAATCATTGTAAATTGTGATACAAGATGTGGAATACGCATTCATTGTTTTGATAAAAATGAAAAATTCTATTTCTTTCATTGCAGAGAATTATCAATTACCAATCAGGCGATGTTAGTTCAAATACATTTATTAGTATTGAAGTATAATTCGCTTCTCCCTGCGAAAAGTTAATGTAAGTGTGACGTCATAAACGAAACAATCCTTTAATAATAATCCATTTGTCTTCAAACAGTTTGTTGTATAGAAAAATAGGTTGTTTTTATAGCTTGAAACTGCTATATAAAGCAATTTTTTTGCAAAATAAGAAATAACATGGTCTGTGGGTGGTTGTAGACCACCAAGCAGGCGCTGGGCCCCGGATCCTCAATCAGACCTGGTCAATAAAAATTTTGAATCAATGGTCCCTCACTCTTTTTGCTAAATTTTCGAAATGTAACTATCCCACACCCGCCAGCCCGATCCTTTAAATATTATGAAATAAATTAAGGTATCACACCCCTCCTATGACATCGGAACCTTCTCAAGATAAAATCCTGGGTGCATGTTTGGTGGGCGCAACTTAAGTATACTTTCGCTGCGAAAGTTTGGGATATGTAAAGTTAAGATCTGTAAATCAATGCTACTAATAACTCGCAAATCGAGGAAAACCGGATCGAATCTGACCATTATGCGTACAATGAACATTGCGACGTGCCAAATTCAGGTTCTTGAGGATGTTTAAAATCCTTCGATACCAGTAATACACCGTCAACTTCATAATAGCACCGCTACGAATGTTTTAATCATAATTCGAAACAGCTACAGGATCCTGCGCAGATGCTGTAGGTAGTAACCACCCTAAGGGTCGGACCCCCAAGGCATATTTTCCGCTCCCACACTCCCCCGAAACTTTCTCTCCCTGCGCTCGGAAAACTTCTTGGAGAATTTGGCCAAATTAAAAAGTATAGTAAAATAGGTGAAAATTCGCAAACATACGGGAACATTGGAGAAAATTTTACCTAAATTAGGGGAAATTATGACTTCGTGAAAATAGCGAAAATTTGTACCCCAAGCTCCCCGCCCCCACCCGACGGACGTCATGCACCTATGAGTAAGACCGTTTATGTATTCCTCGAACGGCCAAAAAGACATCTTCCATCTAAAATATTGGGTGGCTCCAAATTGCCAGAAGCAGTAACTCTACAATTAGCATTTGTAAAGTAGCAATGTCTGTAGTTCGACGTGATTATTGTCGATATTGTTAAAAACTAAACAGTGGAATAAAATTTGGCGTAGCATCATGCATAAAGCACAAAACATTTATGTTAGGCTACCTAGCTTTTAAAAAACTCAACCAATACAAGACTCTGTTATAAACACCATAAATGTGAGACCGAACAAATATTTCTCATCAATGACCGATTGTTATATCCGAATCTGGTTGCTGGATATTACACCTTCCACTTAGCCCTTGTTTGACATTCTTTGATAATTTTATCTCTATTTTGGACAACATAGACTTTAAAAGAAACGCTGTCTTATTTTTAAGTATATTTTGTTATGTATAAGTAAATATTTTATTGTCATATGTCAATATATATAATGTATAATAGATATACCTAACCATACGAGTCTTCATATAAATGGAGATATCTAAATTTAAATTAAATGAGTCGTGTCAAGTTGTCCCCGCCCCTGTTCTAAGCCTATGGATAACCGTAAGCCAAAGCGTAAGTCTAACAATACCATAATGCTAAGTATTACATGTGCGAGACCCGAATTCCCAGACGGGGACAGCGGGTGCGTCGGGGGAGAGGGCGTCCCGGGGGTCAGTCGATCGGTTGAGCATGGGAGGTCGTCAGTGGTAATAAATTTTCGAAAGTTTTTCGGAAACAAAATTTTTCTTAATTTTTGTCAATTGAGGTCCGAATTTTGCTAGTTTCCCCCCATTTCTTGGCTATTTTTGCCAAACTATTCCAGCCCCTTCGGTAGTAGGAGGAGGGGTTTGGGGATTCGGAGTTTCAGAGGAATTAGGAAGCCTCTTGGGGGAGGGGCGGCAACGCCCCGAGAGGGGAAAGCGGTCCGTGCTTCGGGGGGATAATTGCCCCACTCCCACAATGAGTACATATGCCCAAGTCGTAACCTATGTTCGTAAGAGAACATCATGTATTTCCTTTAGTTCAGTGTTGGTACTAATATTTTGTCACTAAAGTAGTCATGTCAATAAGTTACCCTTTTCAAGCTTGTTTCAGAAGGAACTTGACATCATCGCATTATGTACCCTTAGATCAATTTTCTTATATACAAATCTGCAACAATATAATACATATATCCGTTTTTGCTAATTATTTGGAAGACTAATAATTTCATATTTTATTTGCGCTTTAAGCTTTGTACTTCAGCCAGTTCGTGTTCAGTGCTGCATAACTAAAGAGAAATCATTATTGCACTAAACCTAAATGCATATTAGCAATGGAATTATTTTCACTATTATTTATTATATCTTGTCATTGCGATCTTTGCAAGTATAAAAGTGACGGAAGGATACATGTATACATTCAAGCACAACATCAACGATAGGAAGCAAAGGATGTGAATCATGGATTGGTATGGAAGAAATATGAGTTTAGCGCAATAGGCATAGTATTAGTGAAATTAGCAACCTTGTCGCGTTTACTACATTTGGAATTCTGTTGGTTATGCTCAGAGTCGCTTTGAAGAGCTCCCATTATTCTGTAACGGAGCACTAAAAGAAGGCCACATAATTCATTTCATATATGACGAAGAAGAGGCTCACGGGGGCTGCCACGCCCACCTGCGGTTTCGGAATCCCCCCTTCCCGAACGTACTACCTTGCTCCCTTTGAAATAGCGGAAAATGAGTGAACATTTTTCAATTTGGCAAAAACCGGTGCAATTGGCAAACACGAGGGCGCGGCGGGTGTGTATTTGGAGGTCGTCAACTTTTTGTCGCCATACCCTCACCGTTGCCTACCCACGATGGTCTGTACAACCAGCTCACACGACCTTCGTCCCGTGGACTCTAGCTACACCCTTGAAACCTGGGAGCGTCAGCATATATGTTGTAGTTCGATGTTTCACAAAGCTATGTCATGTTATAACTCTGTCTGACACCGCGAAATCGTACTAATTTAGATCTTCCAAAGCGACATACCCCCTCTCAGTAAATAGAGGTTTTGACGGTCACAAGCTGGTCTTCTTCCGAATACAACACAAAGATGCGCCTGTTTCGTGACCTAGTATTATCCCAAACTTCATCATTTAAAGCCTAGATAGCCCAGTTTGCTGGTCATAAATCAACTCAATTGTTTAAACGTTCAAGAAAATTTATCGTCACTCATTTCCTGCTGTAGTCTTATAATAAACTATTTAATGTCAGTTACATATAATAATTAACACAAAATCTGCTGACCAATTAGCTGTGGATAGAAATCTTTGCTCAGAATGGCATGCAAACGAATGGACACTTGTATTGTGTTTATGTGCTGAAAATACCGAATTCTATGAGTTCGGAAATATCATAAATTGGTGTCCTTTTAACTAGCATAATTTGCAGGTTCGGTGTTCATAGCCACATTGTGAAATCGGGGTTGTGAATGCCTCATGTACATAACACATTTCCCATCACACCAAATCACAAATATATACATGTATTTTAAAATACAAGTAAATGTAAAAATCATAACACACGATCAAAATGGATAATTTTCTGCCTTACAGTTGCATAACTGTTCTTTCCTCGTTCACTCATTTAGGTAGATTTTCGGAGCAATATCGCTTATAATAAGTGAGTAAATTTCATGTCCGTCTACCAAGATTGTTCTGCTTCCAAATCAGTTCACGATCTTAATATTACCGAACCTCGTTTTTCCTATAATTGGACATTTACTATATATAATACTCGAATATGCAGGCGCTATTCCTGGTCGCTATTTTAGGAATTACAATCAACCGTGATAGAATTGTGATCATTGAATTGCTCAGTTGGTGATTTTGAGAAACGAATAGGTACGGCGCACACGACAAGGCTAGTTGTATGGTTTCACCTAGTAATTCAAGAATTCAGTTTGACTATTATCGGTCATCCACAAGTCATAGGCCATGGACGTGCACAGCAAGAAATACACGCGGACATAAATACAAGTAATAGTTGTAGCACAGCTATCGTGCGTTAAGTGATTTGTACGCACGGTTGTGACGATTTCAGACGAGTGCGTCAGCACGAGTATAAACGAGTTAAACAACACAACCGTGCGTACAAATCACTTGACGCACGCCTGGCTGGGCTGCAACTGACTTGTAGTACAGCTAATTTAGCTAGCCGTGCATTAAGTCAATTTGATGCACGGCTTTAACTATATATATTAGCTGTATTACAAATAGATTTGGAGTAACATTTGTGCCACAAAAGTGCTTGGTATGATGCGGCGTTCAATAAGCTCATTGTCCTACAAAATAGTAATTTATTTTTATTTCATCATGCCTCAAAATTTACAATTGTTATACCAGCTGTTTTTTCGAAAAAATAAAGGATTGAATCGTTATGTTAAAATTATATTGAATTAATATTAAAACATAGTATTGAAAATATATATTGGATTTATGATACATAATCCATGAATCGAAGGTTTGTGGCGGTGCCATATTCAGAGATCTATTTATTTACAAAGAATTAGTTAAAGCTGGAGTCATGTCATAAGTGGTACCATCTTCAGTTATTCAATACAAATTGAACTAAATTTAAGCTACCCTATCCAAAACTTACTCTATCCTTTCTAACATCTCAAATATTTCCACCGCCGTTATGTAATGCTGTAGATATATGTCAAGCGAAACCTTATAAATACTCCAGTTGGACAAACCTAATAGTACAGTATTTCGCTGCGCACGGAAGATGTTTCGTACGCGCCCGAAACGGCTACCATGCTAAACGGGAACGTTCGCTGATGTTGAGCAAATTTGGGAAATTTAAGAAACGAGAAATTTGGTTTTTTGGCAATCGGAAAGTTGCGACATTCAGGGAAACCGGAAAGTAAAGATATGGGGAAACGGGAAAATTTTGGAAAACGAAGAGGTTAGGAATTTTTGGGAAACAAAAAATTTGGGAAATTTCAAAAATCGTTGAGAAACTTTCCAGTCATGAAATTTTGGGAAATGAAACGAAAATTTTCGGAAGCGGAAGATTGCGAAAATTTGGGGAAACAAATTTTGGGTAACAAAAAGTTGTAGAATTTTGGAAAATGGAAACAAGGTAGATTTTAGAAAAAGTAAAACTAGTTTGCGAAGTTGAAAAACTTCGAAATTTGAAAACGAGAAATTTGTTAAATTTTGGGAAACACAACAGTTGTGAAATTTGGCGAAATTTGAAGTTGGATATTATTTCGCAACAGCAAGTAGGGAAAGTTGGTGTAATTTCCCCTCACTTAGAAAATTTTGGGAAACAACAAAGTTCGGAGTTCAGAAACCTGTGAAATCCTTTGTTGTTTATGAAGCGAAAATGTTGGCAAATGCAAAATTTGGGAAATTTTGCCAAATAATAAAATGCGGTAATTTTATACATTTTCAAAGTTTCCCAGGAATATTTCCGATTTTTACGAGTTTGTGTCATTTTGACAGGTATATATAGCTAAGTAAAATATAAATTTTCCGTGAAATACGAAGCCTTGGAAAAGACATGATCGCTAATGTGCAATATATTGTTTGCTGCAATTTTTTTGTTACCCTCCAGCTAGATCGTCAGTTTCATGAAAAGGAGTAACACAGATGCTACTATAAAACGAACCAGTATGGCGGTTTACTTTAGCTTTGTCGGGTTCTAAACTTCATTGGTATATAATTCAATTGAATTGTAGCATGCCTAGACTTTTGGTCAGTGCCAACAACGTTTCATCGCCCAAACGGTATGCAATCAATGAACACAAGTGATTGCGAATTTGATATAAGTGATTTCATACAAAATGCGAAAAAAGACAAATTCCTTACTTACCAAAGAAGTAATTACAAATAACTGCACCTGTTTTTGAGTGTTGTACGTATCTGCATAAGGTGAAGAGCTGGGTACAGAAGTAGATTATATGATAGGACAATTGCAACAAAGCAATAAATTAGACAGCTCCCGTGAAGCCTATGCTGAAAATTCAAAATCACACAACTTGCTAATGTGCAATATTAATCGGGAGCCTTTTTAAAAGTTTATAATGGGGTGAAAACCTATTTTGGATTGTAATAATGTAAAAAAATCTAGCCGCTGTCATCAATAGTAATGTTGCTTTTTAGATGGATAGGAATTTAACCTGATTTAGTAGATACTCTGAGTGAAAGGTTTATTTAAACCTAAAATTGGTCTATCATTTCAAAAAATCAATATTTGATATGTTTTAAGCGACTGCGCTGTAACGGCCGCCCACCAAGAGATCTCTTTCATTACCACAATCGTATCAGACTCACCAGTTACTGCACGGAAATGGCGTACCAGTTTATGTATGTCACAGTAAACACACTAAGGTTTGTTTGGCTTAGTCTTATCAAGAATCCATAGTAGAACCTTGAACAACGGCATGACGCTCATGTCACACTACGTTATATACTTTCTAGTATCACTCCGTCTATATTTGCGAGTTCAGAAAAAATTTTTAGATGGTGTAGATTTACCTCCTTTATCCTGCCTCAACCCTCTCCAACTTTTAACCCGTTCACTTCAACTTTTATCCTGTTCCCCCAGCTCCCGTTCCAGCCTGAGAAATATTACATTTAAAATATTTTTAGAAAAAAATTGTAAAAATTCACCTTGGAGCAGAAGTTGAGATAGGGGGTGGTGACATGACCAAATCTGGGCACAGAACAAAACTTAGGGACATCACAAAAGTGGGAGATTTGAATTTTTGACAAAAGTTGAGATAGGGGGTGGTGACATGACTAAATCTGGGGACAGAACAAAACTTAGGGACATCACAAAAGTGGGAGATTTGTCCTTCCAAAAACTGACGCAAAAACAATCTAACGCGTCATCCCATAAAGCGTATAATGTATAGGTGTCCATAGTTGGTAGAAAGTTCCGTCCTGAGGCAAAGATCCCGTAAGGCTTATTTAACACCTATGAGGCTTTGTAGCCTGCCCTAAGATCCCATAATTTTTAAAGTTATCAGCAAAAATAAAAAAAATAAGAAGAATTTGAGGAAAATTTGGAAGATTATGGAGAAATATGTCGGTTATGGACCGGTAAAATTTTTTGGTTATACGCCGCAATATTTGTGAGAAAAAATTACAAAAATTTTTGGGGAAAATTAAGAAAGTTTTAAAAATTATGAAGAAAATTAAGTAAATTAGGAAATTTTTTGGCTAACCCCCTAGACTGCGCTGCTCCCGACCCTGCCGTCGCACCCCGCCCACACGATCAGCTAGTGCCCTTGGAAAATAACGAAATAACGTAGTATGACAAGAGTGCCTTCGACTCCTAACATTATGCATGCAGCGTTACTTTAACAATGATGCATTGTATCCCTCCAAAACAGCGCACTGGGACTAGCTACAATACAATAGTAGTCTAATTTTATTAACTGTTTACTTTATGGTTTATACCGATTAGCCATAACAACGCCTACCTCACGTTCTTGGTGGATCATTAAACTTTGCAACAAAGGAGCAAATCAGTTATATAGTTGGCTACAAAAGACTTGTGATCTTAATCGTAAAAGACCATTATTAACTCATTGCGGATTTCCAAAATGTAATTAAATAATTTCTTTAGTTCCGTTGCGTGAAGCACCCGGTGAAATAGCACATGGAACGCACTGAAGTACCGTCACGGTAGATATAAAACCAGGCCAATCTATAATTTTAATAATCTTTAAAACCCTTGTGCTTATTACAAAATAGATTTCGTTCGGTTAATTTCACTACAACACATTGCTATGATGTGCACAGTTGATGTCTGTTGCACGACAAATTGTAATTTTAAGGTTGACAGAGAAGTGATATCTTGAATTTGATTCATTTGTGCCATATTAATGTTTATGCATCGATAGTTTCTTAATATTTAACTTCTCCACGTTTGTGAAATCTGCCGACTTACCGGCTGTGATAAAACATACAATACATACATCCGGGTCTAAACTTATTGATAACGTATTGGTGTGCTTGTGTTAACAATTTTTCATGTGGCAGCAAATTGCTTTGAGCCGCGAGGCCGACTTTTCAGTCATCCAATGCTATAGATAAATTAACCAACCGTGGAAACTTACATAAAAGCGCCACAATCGGTTTGTATCACTGGTTTTAAGAAAAATTAACCAGACAAATCGCTTAAGTATCAAAAGATGCTTGTTGTCGCTGATTAACTGAAATTGGCACTGTTTGTCCCTACAAAGACGGGGATAACAGTTTACGACGCATGTCACAACTTATACATATGGTTATATATCCTTAGCTGACGTCATAGCTTAAACCTCAATCTAGTGCGAAGACGGTTGAATTAGCGAGTTTAGGCACATTAGTTTTATATGGCTAGAATGCTACCAGTACTCGGTGTATGCATAGTCAATGGTCTATATTGCAGTAACTGTAAACCTGATATAATAGGTGTTCATAGTAGAACACTACAGCGATGGTTTTGCTGGCATAGCCAAGATTGCACGACGTATGTAGAGTATGACACTTTTCTGGACTCCAATTTTAACCCATTTTTGATGACACGGGCGTTATCAGCCTTAGCCCTTCATTTCTGGGGTTCATCATGCGCTGACCCAACCTCGCTTTGTAGGCGGAAGCATAAGTCGGACCGACCCCTCGCAGTTGTAAGGGCGGGTTGGTTAAATCGGTAACAGTTTTTAATGTCGACCACCCCTTATGCGGTGTTCACGTTATAATGTCCCTGCTGTTTGGAACTTTTGTCCCCTGTAGTCGAGACCCTACTGTATAAACAGTCGGGGTGACACCCATACTGTAAATCAATTTCCAAGGGTGTACGACACACACCTAGCTACTACATTTTTCTTGACAGTGTCCTACACAACCTTAGCTACCAATTTGGCGCGAATTGACTATATCGGACACCGTGTGTAGCTAATGCGGTTTATTAGGCAATTGTCCTGTGTAGTTTTTTCTAAATTCTCGATATTTGTATCTAGCCCACATAAACATTGCTCAAATAATTCCGAACACTGTCAATAAAACTGCCAGAAGACACGGTGTGCCTGACACTGTCGATAAGTGGTAATACACGTAACCAGCTACCTTTGAAAAAAATTTATTAAAAACATGGGGTGTGTAAGACACCCTGTTGTCAACAGTGTGGCTGACACCGGGTGGTGTATATAGGTTCCAAACGTTGGGGACATTATAACGTTAACGCCACATTAAAAAGGGAGTCCGACTTACTCCCACAAAATGAGCGGAAGTCCCAGCTACCGTATCGCAAAATGAGGGTGTTAGTTATAGATGATGACACGCCAGAAAGGCTGAAAACATATGAGTCATCAAACACAGGTTAACATTAGAGTGGACCGAATTGTCGTACTCTTCCCTTATGCGCTCTTGGTGTAACAAATTGAACTAAAATGGTCAACCAGTAACTAAATAGATCAGTACTGAAAGTTTACATCTTAGTCATAAAATATGATCAATGTTCTTACCAATATTTAATATGAACCAAAATTTCAGATAAAATATTTTTTAAAAACTAAACTTTTTTCCGCGCCCCAGTCGACTGCAACCGAATCGAGCCTGTCGATAGCACACTTGGCGAACAAGCAAATGCGTTTATTATTTTCTTTTTGCCGTTTTTGGTATATGATTGTGTCCCTGCAGCATCATAAAAGCAATACTGTATGCGTTACGCTATTAATGTGCTTATATTTTAGGCTTAGCACTTACGGGGTATTAGGCTTCAAAAAGTGGCATTTGAACTTAAATATTTTTGTTACTGTTTTGGTTAGCATTTATAGTATTTCCAACTGTCGACGTACATTTTTATTTTGATAAGCATAAAATAGCCGAAAATGATATTCATATTCACGATGAATCATTCTAAGACAGCCGGAAAATATACATGTTTGCAGCGTAAAAAGTACCGTACCTAGTTTGCAGCGTAAAAAGAGTAGTTCTTTGTTGCTTCGATCTATCGAAATTTCTGATAATAAACAACTTATGGCATTACAAAATTGCTTCTAAAATATATTGCTAGGACATGAATACATATATACGTCAAATATTTTCCTAATATATTTGCTTACGCCAGTATGTTTTGACTTATGCGAAGATTGGCCAATGTACCCTTTAGAGGCGGAAGTGAAGTGCATGCTATGCCGTTTTCAATATACTAAGCCTAAGCCTTAGTCTTAGCCTAAGCTAAGGTCCCTATATAAGCCATGTACTAATCCTAAGCCTAAGTCGGGGCGCTGCCGCCCCCAGAACCCGCCCGCTCTAAACTGTTCTTTTTTCTAACGTTATAACGTGACATGGGCCCGAAGATTTATCCAGCATAATTGTGTCTTGTCCTTGAGAAAACTCAAACCTCAAAGTATTGGTAGTTTCTCTAGATGAAACCTCTTTCATTTATGGCGTTTCTGGCTCAATCATCACTTGAAAATTTGTTTTCGGGCTATTAAATATGTTTTCAATGAGTCCCCTTATAAAATCACATATACCATAGCCATTTCTTGCTTGAGGCTTGCTGTAAGGTTAAGGAAGTCATCAGCAAAGGTACACAACGGTGGAGTACTTTAAATTACTTAAACGTAACTTTAAATGACAAAAGTCACTAGTCACAACATACCTAAATTATTTATGTAGAAAGTGTATGTAAATGTAACCTTTGTCGCATGCAGTTATGCGTACTTGCCTAGTTTTAAATGTCTCCTTAATTTACTGGTAGAGTGCTGAAGTGATTTTAGTAACTCACCCTTAAATATTAAATCCGTTTTCCTACTCCTTTTTCTCAAAAGTCGACTAGAAAAATCATTATCGATCATTAGCATTGTACATATTTCAAAGGGCAAAAGTTTTCTTTGCAGATAAAACATCTGAGTAGAATTTTAGGACATTTATAAAGCGCTAATTATAGAAACTGCCGCGACTACTTTCGAGTTCAGAAAACAAAAAATCTAAATTTCTCCATAGGCTTTTACCCGGAACTAACTTTCCTGTAGTCCAAATTGTTTATTATCATGGTTGCGCGGTTTGAGTGGTGACAGAGAATGTACTTAGAATTCGAAAAACCAAAATGTTTTACGTATATGCTTCAATGAATTTTGGAGGTTTATATTTAATTGTTCCAGCTATAGGTATCATTGTAGTAACAAAAGGACTAAATGTGTGTGGTACTAATATATGTTGTAGTTATAACAAAATATTGTTCATATTCGTAATTGTTGAACAAACATATAAAATTAAGTTTGTCAACTCTCCATCGAATAGCATTGCGTATATTTCATCCACTGTTGACATTACAGCAACCAGCGGTATACCTGCTATTGGTTCTGTTAGGTAGCGTAGGCAATCAGTCACGTAGGCGGCTTTGTAAGACGTACCGCATAGCACATATTACATTTACCGTATGGGTACCAGAAGTTAATCCTTCGATTAAGATAGCTAATACAATCAATATATAACTATTGTACAAATATTAACTTAGAGTTATGCTTTTTAGAAGAGATACTTTACTATCATGTATGGAACTTGGTTATAATAACGCGGTTTCTGGCGTTTGGAATAGAAATAAAAACATCGCTCTATATGTCTGCGTAAGTCGCTGAAATTCAGATGTGGGTTGCCTTATATCATCAACTTGGCTTTTGCAGTGCAGCTTTTACGTTTTATATAGCATTGCGTAGACGTTGCATGTTGTGGATAAAACGCGCTAAAATCGGGTATCTAGCTGTCTCAGCGTTGCCATTGCCACGCTGGTGCAGTTTGAAGATGTTAGTTGTGCTCTGGCAGCACCAGTTTGTTAAATTTAAGATATATGCTATATTTCGAACCACTTTGAGGAACGTACACCCCAATTGAAACGACAAATAATATAATGTTGTTTAATGTTTAACACATAACGCCAAATTGGTATGCGTGAAAAGCATTAATCACCCTGGCACTGGTAACTTTTACGCCGAAAACTCATAATACCAATTCCATAGTGGCAAAAGAAAATTTGAAAAGATACATGGACGAAGAACCCTTCCTTCGGGACCAGGTGTTTCAAATTTTGTGAGAAGGCGTGATCAGGGAAAATCCCTGGTTCAGAGATAAATATTCTAACCTAAAATTGACAAAATCTACGTTTTCCAGTGCAAAAGCTAAAATAGCCTGTAAGCCGTAAATGCTGACAATAGGCCATTTATTGACTTTTAATATTTTTAAAAGTTATTTTTACGTAAATTTATGAGATTTTACCTTCGGAATGCAGTTTGTAATTTAGTTCGCATTTTACAAAGTCACATAGGTTATCTAATTTGAGGTTTACTGGAATAACGAAAAAATAAGCTATGAAAACTGTCAGAGCCTTAACAGTGTCAGCGAAACATGTAGTATTGTAAATACTAAATCATGAAAAATTCATATTCATCTGACGATCGATATTGCTATATTTCTCTACATAGAAAACTAATCCATGAGATTCAAAACTAAGACTTTCGGCAAACCTATATGTAGTTTCCATGAATTCATTAACAATTCATAATCCTTTCACTGTCACCGCGCAGCAGCAACAGAATAATATGATGGTCGGTTGAATCGCAAGCGACATTCACGGCTATTTATTCATTGTTTCTTTTTATCTGAAAAGATGTAACAACCGGGTATTAGTGGCACAAATTTATTACAGCTGCGTTTTGTTAAGTTTTGTATTGCGAGATAACAACGGAGAAGGATACAACAAAAGCTACATTCGTAATAGAATATGCGTAATAACATGGGTAATAACATACACGAGTAGCTATATAAATTTTGAGGCATAGCAAGTTATGATGAAATTAAAATGACGCTGAAACTTTGTTTAAAGGTCTCCGAACATATTTATATTAAACAAGTGGAGTTACTGATGGAGATCAACGAAAGGAAATTAGCTATTTAATTTGCATATATTAATTGTGAATATTTGTAATTGCTTATTCGGTTGTTTAAATCGCTTACGCTCGTTTTGCTTATGGACAGGTCGTAACTAATGAAGTTTTGTTTTCATATACAGATTTGGTACAATTGTTTATGAAGATTAAAAAAATTTTTTTCTTGTATTAAATTTATATGGCTCCAAAAAAAGAAGAAATCTCAAGCGATTTCTTGCGATTATTCAGACATGTCAGAAACGGTAGTTGTCAAAAAAGGTGACTTGAAGTTTAAATCAAATCATCAACATTTAAAATTCTTACGGAAGTTGGGGAAAATGATGGGAAAAGCAGTCAATATTGCGTCTGATTACAAATCTAGGGTTTCCCGGAAGCCGCAACTTGTTAAGTGTTTAAAGAAGGCAAAACACTATTAAGAAAAGAGGAAAACAAATTCTGTTGGCAGATAATCATGGATAGACCAGCGTCAGTGTTGCAGAAATCCCAAAAATATGGGCTATCTGCCACAGAAAGTTTGGTGGTTGGGACGTAAGCGTGTAGCAGTGCACCAACGAAAGGTGCAACTTAACAATCCGCATTTTCGTGGCGGCCTACGGACCCCGGCGTTTCTTCAGAGGCCCAGGCGGACTCCTAACCACCGAGACATCTGCTATTTGTGCGGCCAAGGTGGTCGCTTCGTTTCCAATTGTGCGAAAAAAATGTCCAGCAAGAGTCGATTGCTCTCGGGGATTAGTTGTTTTGTGGACGATATGGAATTGTCACAAAATGCCAGTGATATGCATAAAAGTGAGTTGATTTATTTAATTTCGAAGCACAGGGCACTTATAGCTGTCAATGCAGTTAATGATCGTTTATGTAAATGCATTCAATTTTGGCTCAACATTTGTAAAAATCCTGTTTTATTATTTTTGTTGAATTTGGATATACGATTTCAGTTTTAAGTACAGTACGAAAATGGTAATAGTGAATAACAGATCTGCGTTGTAGCAACAAGCATTTGTTTGTACGGAGTTAAGACAATTACTTGACAGAGGTATTGTTGGGGCGGTAAGCATGGATGAATCGATTATCTGTATTAATCCTTTATCAGTTGTAAGTAGTAGTAATAAATTGAGGTTGATTCTTGATTGTTCTGCATTTAATAATTTTGTTGCCAAGTTTAAGTTTACTTTGGAACGGTTGCAGAAGACTGTGCAGAACGTTAAACCTAACTTGTTTATGGCCAAACTAGACTTAAAATCTGGCTATTACCACATTGGTATTAGTCCTAAATCTGAAAAACATTTAGGATTTTCTTGGGATATTGAAAATATGGGTACTAGTAAAAGATATGTGTTTACAGCGTTGCCGCTTGGAATTTCTTCAGCACCTAATATATTTAACAAGCTAATGCGTTGTTTCACTAATATTTGGACAACGAAGGGTATATTTTGTGTGTGGTTTTTCGATGATTGTTTTGTTACGGCGGAATCCTTTTACACTCCTGAACAACATATTGTAAGAATTTTGCACGATCTTTTTTTCAGCAGGTTTTGTGGTTAAAACGTCTACATCTGTTTTGGAACAAAGTCAGTGTATAGAAGTTTTGGGATGTGTATTAATAGTTCGGATTCTACTATTTCTATACCGGATAGAAAGTTATTTGGGATTTTGCAGCTAATTCGTGATGTTCTGAATAAGTCGTGTGTTTCGGCACGCTTATTGTCACGCGTTGCGGTTTGTATCATTTAGAATCGTTTGGTTTTAGGAAATATTTCTCTGGTAAGGACACGTAGTTTTTGTGTGCAGGTTGGTTCCGCAAAGGAATGGGATAAACCGTTTATTTCTTCCATTATCGTGAAATATGATTTAGTTTTTTGATTGAAATATTTGCAGGTATTGAGCATCAAAAGTACAATGGTTTTGGATAACTGTTCGTTAGTCGTGTGTTCTGATGCTAGTGAGACAGCAAGGGCTGCTGTTGCTTATATTGGCGGTGGGCCGCCTAATATTTCTTGTTTTCCTTTCACTGAGGGGCAGTGTTGCAAAAGTTCAGCGTACAGAGAGGTTTTGCCGGTATTTAATGGTATTCGTTCTTTACATAGATATTTGGAAAATCAACGTATTCAGTGGTGTTTGGATAATCGGTCAGCAGTATTTGTTTTATATAGAGGTAGCATGAAGGAAGATTTACAGGTTTTAGTTTTAAAAATATATGATCTTATAGCGGAATATCAATGTCAAATTAAGTTTAAATGAATTCCCAGGGAACATAATACAACAGCGGACTATTTTTCTAAACATGGAGATGCTGACAATTCGGCTATAAATTTCAAATTTTCCTATGTTTTAAATAAACGTTTTGGACCATATACAATTGATTTATTTGCTTTTACTCAGAATTCGAAACTGAAGAGATTTTATTCAAAATTTTCATACCCAGGATCGTTAGGGCGAGATGAACTTGATCAGGACTGGTCAACTGAACATGCATGGGTTGTTCCACCACCTAAATTGGTTTTGTCGGTTTTGCAAAAGTTTATCCACAATGGGTGGAAAATGACAATAATAGTTCCTTTTTGGACGTCAGCCCCTTATTTTCCATTTTTAATTAGCAAGCATTTTAAAACATTTGTTGTGAAATGGTTTCTTATAAAGAAAGCACAAGGATTGTTGTTTCGGTGTCAAACTATAATTCAATTTTTAAAGACTATGAATATAATCTTATGTTTTTGTGTTGTGTGTGTTCTAAATGAAATTGTTTGTGGTACGTCTCCTTTTTTAAGCTTATCTATATTGGTATTATTTCTTGAGGAGATCCATCAGTAACGTAGTTTGCCCCAAGTAAAACGCAGGGATAAGCGGAGTTACTGGTGGAGATCAACGAAAGGAAATTAGCTATTTAATTTGCATATATTAATTGTGAATATTTGTAATTGCTTATTCGGTTGTTTGAATCACTTACGCTCGTTTTGCTTATCGACAGGTCGTAACTAAAGAAGTTTGTTTTCATATATAGATTTGGTATAATATACCCACCCCACCAGCCCAATGATTTGGTTTGTAATTTCCGATTTGATTGGTCATTCGGTATGGTATAACGATATTATCGGCTGTTTTAAATTGGAGGTTGTAGCATTTGCCAAGGCAATGTGTCAATCGTTAGCCATTAGTTCCCTTCAGTGTTATTTGACGCATGTGTGCAATTATTGGGAGTGGTTTATGAAGATTTACGGTGAGGTGTCGTTTTTTCCGGTGATACATTTTCAGGCCGCTCTGTATTTGTCCTATAAAAAGGCAACTTTCAATTCAGCAAATTCGTTTGTCGTGTTAGCATCGGCTCTAGATTGGGTTAATGATTTTCTTGGACATCAACCGCGTTTGTTTTAGAATGCTACGTTTGCTAGATGTCTGTCAGGTTTTAGACGAATTGTAGCACAACCCGTAAAAAAGAAGCTTCCATTTACTACGGATCATCTAAATCGGATAGTTGATAAGCATTTAATGGAACTTAATCTTTCTTCTTTACGAGCCGCTGCATTTTTTTTTGTAATTGGTTTTCAGGGTTTAGTACATTTTAATGAGTTGCAAGCAATTCGTATGCAGCATATTGAGGTACAACAGGACCATGTCAAAATTTTTCTTCCTAGCAGTAAAACTGATAAAATTCTACATGGAGATTATACAGTTGCTGCTGCAACGAGTGGAAGTAAATGTCCAGTCAAGATTTTAAACGATTATATTAATGCTTCATCCGTCCAGTTTCCTTTTTCAAACTTTACGTTATGATAAAAAGAGAGGTTGTTTTGTACCGACGGAGAAGCCGTTTTCTTATGACGTAGCAAATAAATTAGTGAAAGCCAGTTGTGTATGTATTAACCTGAATCTGGGACAATTTGGAACACACAGTTTGTGTGCAGGCGCTGCGTCTAGTGCAGTGCAGCGAAATTTGTCTCAGAGGCTGCTGCAGCTGCAAGGAAGATGAGCAACGGAGATGTGCAGGAACATGTATATTGATGATACTTTATCTTCGAGAATAACGTTTGCAAAAATCTGTTGCAGTAAAAAATTTTCTTGAACAATTTCAGGACGATTTTGGCTGAGGGTGTTTTGAACAGAATTGCAAGCTTCAAGTTTGGGAACAAATATTAATTTGGAAAATTTGTTAAATCACCATAATTGTTGTGAAGTGATAATTGATTTTGTTAAATGTTATGGAGATTAAACGACCTGAATTCAATTGATAATAAAGAGAACGTTCTGTTCTATATTGGTACTATTTCTTGAGGAGATCCACCAGTAACGTAGTTTGTCCCGAAGTAAAACGCAGGGCTAAAAATAGTTCATATCAGAATTGAGCGAAATGTATACGATCAAACGTAAAGTACAGCGAGTCTCGTTGAATTCAAATAAAATATAATTGTAGCATATTTACGCCACGAAGCACATGTGTGAGTGATGGAACGAGTTGTGATGGTTAATGTTTGAATTATTACAGATTTTTGTGCATATGTCGAGAAATATTTGCCGAATGGGTTACTGCAGATAGTAGGGTACCCAGACAAATTTCAGGTAGTTTCTGATGTGATGTACAGTATTAGTAGTTGTTTAGTCTTGCATTTACTGTCTGATGATGCTTGTGGCGAACGGCCACGAGTCCCGGATGTGAGATAACTATCCGTCGATGCAATCTTAAACTTTAATAAACACAGCAACCTAAAGCTAATTTTAATATTTTGAGCACAAATAAATCAAGAATGATATAAAATTTTAATTCAGGTATGGCGTTTTACAGATATCTTCAACCTTATGATACATTCACAAAAGGTAAAAAGAATTCATTTTTCCATTTTCCTTGAGTTTCGAAAAAAATCGATGGTTTCATCATAACATCTCAGCTTTGCTAATATGTTATGATGAAATTGATTGAAGGTTTAGAAAGTTAAAATGTATGCTTTGAACCTTAAAAAGTTGAAAACGCCCATTAGCTAAATAGTTGAAACAGTACTTCATCCGTAAGTTAGAAAGTTTTGGATTGATCATTAAAGTCAAAACATTGAATATTCAGAAATTTATGTGCTATCAATTGGAAAGCATTGACTGGATTGCAAGCAGTATAGAGATTTCACGTCAAAAATTTAAGACGACACGAACCGACAGAAAATGTCCGGAATCGAATTTGTTGCATTCCGTATGACTTATGTTGCAATAATGGTTTAGTTGCCAATATTGAAAGAAAAGTATCGTGAGAGAAGCGCGTGAGAGATCGCGTGGAGTGTATTTTACTCTGTTAGGTCAAAATTTACAAAAAATTTGTACCTTTATAGAATATGCTTTGATGCTATGTCACTGTATGAGGTAAAATGCTGACCTACGGCAGGGCTCATCAAGTAGGGTCGACAGTTTGGGGTCAGCTTTGGGAAAACGAGAAGAGCAAACTAATGTCACAGGAAGATAAATTTTAGTGCATTCCAAAACTGCCTGTTCCATCGGTGTAAAAAGTTTAAAATTAAATTATAAGCATTCACTGAACCATCAGCACAGCACATTTGTTTTTTAATGTGGAGATCGTCTTATCCAATTCCGTTGTCAGCAACACGTTTCTCATGAACTACCAAAAATTCGTGGTGTCAGAATTTCATCCGTACACGAGTCGTCCCCTATCCTTGAACTCCGGCCCATACAACACATTGATTCAAATGCCACTCCTGTTGTTTTAAAGCAATTTACTTTGATTTGGTATACAATAAAATTATTTGATGAACAAACGTACGGTAAAGGATGAACTGATTTAACACTCCGCTAATAATTTGTTGCTGCAGAGCAAAAAATTCGTTAAAATTTCAAAGAAATTTTATTAGCGTGATATCATATTTGAACTGCACGGTGAAGATATCATATCTCAAACGATGCCTTTCTCGATACGCTAAGCATAAAGGCAGGTGTAACAGATGCAATGCACAAACAAAAATTCCGAGATATTACTGCTACAACCGATGGAATCATTCAACTTCATGGCCACAAACGCTTCATGGAAACGCTTTATATTGTAGGGTTCATTTCTGGTATTCGGTAATTACAAGTTCGTGCTTTAAGTTACCGCAATAGCTTAAGTTTAATTTCTCCGTTTTTAAATGAAGCTCTTGCTCACTGAGAATCACGCCAAGATTATAGAACGCTCTTTGCTTTCGGAAGACTGAGTTAATTCTAATAGACATAATGTATTCCTTTATCTGAAAGTTGTGGACATGCGTTGGTGGTTACCCTTATTTGGACTCAGTGTGAAATAAATAGTTGTTCCTGTTACTGGGCAGTGTTAAAAAGTTGTATTGGTTCCATTTGCTGGGCGCTGTCCGACAAAGTTCATGTTTCGGTTAACTGTGTGGTTTCCATTATTTTACGCTGCTTCAAAGACGAAATGGACCTATTATAGAACGAAATGGACCTATATAGTGGTTGTTCTCAAAATATTTACTTTTATTAATTTAATGGATCACTATTTTAAATAGACTATGAACGATGGTCGAAAAAATTCGTGGTTTCTCTTCAATGGCCTCTACAGAATTGCGTTATGTGCTTCCCTGAACATAGCACTATTAGAAAGACTTGATAGGTGATCCAGTGAGAGCAGCTTGAAATGCCTTGTTAGTGAGAGCAGCTTGAAAGGCCAGTCACTACGATGTTATAGACGTAAATACGTACATAGCGGCTGTTGAAAAAACAAGAGAGTAACATTTTGACAATGTGCTCAACTGCACAGAATGCCGGCAAGGTTTTTTCCTTTGGGTGGATGATTAGGTGCTATGGAGGTGAGCTATAAAGCCCGGTCCTGCACACTCATCGCAGTGACAGTGGTTGCCAAAGTATCAAAAATTTTAAGCTGATTACTGTAGAATGCTTTTGTAAGCATGTATAAGCATAAATCTGAAATGCCTCGGATATAGATTACAATTCATGGGCTCCGCGGCGTGATAAAATTTTTTTGAGCTCGCCGGTAACAGTGACGGTGAACAAGCCTTAATTTTCGCGGGTACACGTAGACTCTGAAATTTTTGCACGCGCACGCCTCTGCGTTCACATGCTCTTGTATGAAAATATTTGGCAAAACAATAATTTCATCGTATTACAGTAGGAATTCAGCAATACCTGCCCCGTACGTACGGCCGATATGGACTGTTGTAGTAATGCACAAGAACCAAATCGCCACAAAGACATGACGTCAATCAATAAGTGTTGTTTTTATATTAATCTTAATGTAATAGCGCATACAAATTTCTATAAAATAGTATATTATACCAATATATACCTATAGCAGAACCACTTTTATGTACACTACAAACGTTTATTCTTCAAACCCAATACAGTTGAGTCTATATATAAGGTCTATTCTTGATCTATATCCGACGTAAATTTTATACTAGCTGTGTATTGTCAATTAAGTCAACCGACACCCGGTTTTTAGAGGTACACCAGTTGCACAGTGGTCAATTACATTTACGTGTTACCATCTATTTATGGTACTGTTTTGAACATTTCTTCATCATTAATCTAGCGCTATTAATATATCAAAGCACTTTACGCAAGCTACTATCTTTATCTCAAAGTAGGCAATGTGTAGAAGTATTTGTAGTGTTCTAATTAGACTAATTTGCACCATCTTCCGATAGGTACATATTATGTGTTGATAAATAATTCTATAAAAATAACCGTTACTTGCTGTCCGGAACTGTCAACTTATTAAGCTGTCAATTAGTTATTTGACGTAGCCAAGGGGGGCGCCACTCCCCATTATGGTGTTCTTCGTACACCACCGCCGCTTATATTTTTAGCTTGATGAAAGTCTAGGTCTCAATGATGTAAGTACATATGGAATCGATGTCGCGTGCATTTGCTATTTTCGCATGTATAAGGTTGACTGTCACGGGTTTGAATATCAAGTTGAGGAACGGCTTTGTAGTAGTATTCTAATTAGTCTAATTTGTACCATTAACAGCTAAACGTAATCACATGCATATCTATCGATAAATATTCCTAATAATTACTTTTCGCTATCCAGAAAAGTTCATGCACAGTAACTCGTTATTTTGTCACTTGTTTACTACTTTCACAAAACATGTCAGTAAAGCTACACAAGCCAACAGTAGACTACATTTAGATTGCACTTGTTTGCGCATTATAAATCGTTAACTGATGATACAGTAAAATAAGTTTAATACAAGCTACCCTGTCGGAAACACATACTATGTGTCAAGAACTTTTGTTTGAAAACGAAGACGTTTCTTCTTAAAAGAAGAATGTCACAGCAGTCATATTGCTATTAACAATAGGATTTATGCGCCTGGACTACATATAGTTATTTAAATATAAACTTTACGACGGTTCATGCATAATATATGGTTTTTGAAACATGTCAAATTATTTGACTTTAGCGTTTGCGAATATGCTATCTATGAAATAGCAAGAATGAATTCAGACCTGGTAAAGTTGATAATATAATTTTCGATGTCATCAATTCTCGGAATTCCTAAATGTTTTCATCTCAATTGTAGTCAACAAATCCGAGACGTTTGCTGCATGCCATTTTTGCCTGGCATGCAGACTCCAGCGGTCGGATCTGAAAATGCTTTTATGACTATAATAGATACGTGCAGTGCAGTGCAATTAAAGCTGTAATGCACACTCTGACAGAAGGTGAAATCAATGTCACAGCCTGACGGCTGTGACAAAAAACATAATATAGAAGCGGTTGTGATACTAATTCAATCCCACTTTTCAAAACACCTAAATGATATCTGCTTTACATGACTAGAAACTACCAATAACAGAGAAGAGACTTCACACCAGTAATGCATGTATGTACCATATGCTTTCTGTCAATGAAAAAACTCTAGACAGGAGTACAATATTGTCGCTATAATGATTTCTCTGGGCTCACAGAAAATTTTGGAGCATTGATCTCTGTATAAAAGTCAGGTTCAGGGACCCCCAGAAATTAAGCTTTAATATATTATACGCAGAAGATGCATTATGTTTAGCACCAAACATTGCATGCTAGGAATGAGGCTTTTATTTGCAGTCCTGCGTTATCCTGGCCCACCGCAGACTCAAAATCGTTCCCACGTCTCTGATCCGTTTATTTATGTCTGATGATCATTTTCCATAGCAACGGAAAACCGGCGATATTTCGCCAATTTTTGGAATACTAACAGCCGAACTATTGTTCATGCGTAGCTGAAAAAATATAAATTTTGAGAGGGTGGATACGCCTCGTGAAACGAACACTTGGGAACTTGAAAAATATCAAAGCTAACTTCCGGATGATGTCTACAGCTGAGCTTTGAAGCGTACATTGAATAGAATGATGGAATCATTGTCCGTACTAACTTATTGTAATTTAAATTATTGAACAGAGTACAGCGAGACGTCGCTATCGTCGTCATATGCGTCGATCACAGCTTGAAGTGAAATAATCAGCTGCAAGGTGCTAACTAAGCTTAACCACTAAAGTAAATGGTTCACTTTATTATATTTAAACCTAACTTTAGTTAAATACCAGTTTGTAACTGCGATGTCTTTTAGAACAACACCGCGTGAACTTGCATTATTGCCAAGCAAACAACAAACTACAACAAGAGCAGTATGTAGAAAGCGCGAACGCCGCCTGGTGGAGAGATATGGTGACCAGCGCCTTTTCTGATGGTGATATGAGGAGCTATCTTAACACTGTGCTTTTTTAGCTTCATGATGTCAGACGGAATGTTTCTATTTCTAAATCGAAAAACATGCAACCAGCCATGAAGATTTCTCCGAACCTGCATTTCAGGGTTTCTGTAAAATTTTTAGGAAGTCCGGTCGAAGAAATAAAACTGCCTAATTTGTAAAGGAGCGCGTTATCTTAACACTGTGTTATATTTTAGCTTGATGAAGTCAAGCTGGAATGTTTCTAATTCAAAATCGAAAAATGTGCAACCAGCCATGTGCATTTCGCCAAATCTGCATTTCACGGTTTCTGTAAAATTCTAGGAAGTCCGGTCGTAGACTTAAATGGCATAAAACTGCCTAATTTGTAAAGGAGCGGCCTATCTTAACACTGCATTATATTTTAGCTTCATGAAGTAAGACTGGAATGGTTCTAGTTCCAACTCGAAAAACGTGCAACCAGCCATGTACATTTCGCCAAATCCGCATTTCACGATTTCTGTAAAATTTTTAGGAAGTTCGGTCGAAGACTTAAATGGCATAAAACTGCCTAATTTGTAAAGGAGCGACCAATCTTAACACTGCGTTATATTTTTGCTTCATGAAGTCAGACTGGAATGTTTCTAGTTCCAACTCGAAAAACGTGCAACCAGCCAAGTACATTTTGCCAGTAAAATTTTTAGGAATTCCAGTCGAAGACTTAAATGGCATAAAACTTCCTAATTTGTAAAGGAGCGACCTATCTTAACACTATGTTATATTTTTGCTTATAGAAGTCAGACTGGAATGTTTCTGGTTAAAATTTGAAAAACGCGCAAATAGCAATGTACATTTGGCGAAATCCTGATTATAAAGTTTTTGTAAATTTTTTAGGAAGTCTGGTCGAAGACTTAAATGGGACAAAATTGCCTAATTTGTAAAGGAGCGACCTATCTTAACACTGTGTTATATTTTTTGCTTCATGAAGTCAGACTGGAATGTTTCTAGTTCCAGCTCGAAAACGTGAAACCAGCAATATACAATTCGCCAAATCCGCGTTTCACGGTTTCTGTAAATTTTTTAGGAAGTCCAGTCGAAGACTTAAATGGCATAAAACTGCCTAATTTGTAAAGGAGCGACCTATCTTAACACTGTGTTATATTTTTGCTTCATGAAGTAAGACTGGAATGTTTCTAGTTCCAACTCAAAAAACGTGCAACCAGCCATGTAGATTTCGCCAAATCAGCATTTCACGGTTTCTATAAAATTTTTAGGAAGTCCGGTCGAAGAATTAAATTGCATAAAACTGCCTAATTTGTAAAAGAGCGACATATCTTAACAATGTGTTATATTTTTGCTTATAGAAGTCAGACTGGAATGTTTCTAGTTAAAATTTGAAAAATGCGCAAACAGCAATGTACATTTGGCGAAATCCTGATTATAAAGTTTTTGTAAATTTTTTAGGAAGTCTGGTCGAAGACTTAAATGGGATACAATTGCCTAATTTGTAAAGGAGCGACCTATCTTAACACTGTGTTATGTTTTTTGCTTCATGAAGTCAGACTGGAATGTTTCTAGTTACAGCTCGAAAACGTGCAACCAGCAATATACAATTCGCCAAATCCGTGTTTCACGATTTCTGTAAAATGTTTAGGAAGTCCGGTCGAAGACTTAAATGGCATAAAACTGCCTAATTTGTAAAGGAGCGAGATTTCGCTTTCGACGTATTCAAATCAAGGTCAAAACTAAACTAAAATCATATACTGATTGCCTTTTATACACCTGCGGTGCCGTTGTCACGTTTTCTTATGTGTGTAACGCGTGAATATATATTTATATCACGTTTCATGCGTGTCACTTATTGGATTTTTGGCTTTCGTTTCTATAAGAATATCTCTGCTACTATTGTTGGTCACTGCTGCAATGAAGCAGTTCCTGCATTAGTTGTTATTATTAGAATATAACTTTGTTCAACTTTGAAACTGCATAATTATTGAATAATTAAATTGTCGTTTAGTTAAAGTTTACAATTATTTTCATGTTAGCGTTATTAATTTAGGGATTGCTTTCGGCATGAATAAATTATTAAATTTTGACAAATACTTCTTAACATCAGGTGCATTTAGCTAGTAATTCTAAAAATTACACTATACTTACATCCTCGAGCGATATAAACATCAAAACAGCGATGCTCTAAAATTGAAATTTATATATAACATTTCCAGTAACTTTGTGCAACTTTTCTGTTGTTGTACAAAGCCAAAACACATTGCCAATAATATTAAACAATGTTTGTTTTTTATTAAATATATCTGTTTTAGATCAAAAAGTTGTCTTTGCCGTAATAAATATTAATGAAATATTAATCTTGGAAAGTGAACATTTTATAGCCAAAAAGGGACAAAAGTCTGATAAGGCTAACTGTAGAATATTTTAGTTTCATGTAAATAGGTATACAGCACTCTTGTTTGTTATGGTCAATTGTCAAATTGCCAGGCATCTGCTAAATGTCACAGCGGATAAGCATATTAACATTAGTCGTTGTTTATTGCACAGAATCGATGTCAAGGTAGAGTGGTCCTTAGTTTTTAGTTTTACCTATTAGCTTTGAGAACCCCAACAATTTCTTATCCTTTTCTATACCCTTACTTATGATTACTGACATGAGTAAATAGTACCATAAACGCTGTTTAATCAGTGTGAATGGTCGAAATTAGAGAGATTCCGTTCTAATTGTATTATCACCCATAGCATTTAATTAGTATTTTTATTGCCATGAACATGCGATTTGTTTTGCCGTTATATCGTGTTAAATTTCTACTTTAATATAGAAAAACTTGCTACCTTGGAAAAGACTACATGCTTACGATATCTAAGTGGTTTATTTTTTAGCAATTTTCTAGTGTTATAATATTATCACAGCACTCAGGTTGTGCATTGTTTTGGATATTGTATAACTGTGCATGATATATGTATCTTAGCTGGCTTTAAATAACCTCATATCACCGTTAGCTCTCGGCCAGTAACGTGTCACGTTTTTATTGTTATCAGTTCTAACACAACTTACGTATGGGTGCAATCTTTAGCCTCGCACGTTGTCGGCGAATCGCTAGGAAAAAGTGGCGATCGACATACATTGCGAGATTAGACGTAAATTGCACAGCGCCATTTAACGCAGTGACATCAACAGAAAATCAAAATATAAGTATTAAGCTTTTCATAGTTAGAAATTATACAGCATGATATAAGCATAGCACACAATGTAGGATTTTGCGCTCTTGTTAAATGAACTTTTGCACAGAACTAAATTCTGTAGTTTATAGTATGGTTATGTTAATATTCATGAAAAAAGCAAAATATTACCAATTTGGCTCTTGCGCTGTATATACGAAACCACAAGACATGAAATAACTTAGCATTGATTTGGTGTCACAAGTTTGACACCGCTGGTACAGCATAATCATATAAGTATATATACTGTAAATATGAAATTGCGATTGTTGCTTCTGTGGCCGACTGAATGGGCGTTGTGAGCATAAATATTTGGTCCGTGGATCGATTCACCGATTATACAATAAGCTTTTATATTAGGCTTCAAATTTTGCGCAATCACATTTTTTTCACAGCAACTGCCTTCCCGCTTTCTCCAACTGTGTATTTATTTATCTTTGCTTATGGAAGATTTTATAATCAGCAGCTGAGCTGCTTTATTTCAACAAATTTTCCCATCAAATGGAACCTGGTCGTACATTTATTCTCATAAAACTAGAGGTATGCTTTCTTTTGGAATAGCGATTGGAGAAATTTCCGATACTAAAAATAGCTATAACAGTAATACATATATTTAAACGCTGAACTGAGATTTTACTAGCAGACTGATAGATTTGTTAGGTAATCCGTAGGATAAATCCTACGAAAGCTAGAGGAATGCGATACATTGTCACAGGAGCGTATTCGTCAATTTCTATGATATATTGCGGCAGGGTATATAAACATAAAGCACAAACATTCCTTTATTTAGCCCGACTGCAAGCACTTTCGGTGCAATGGAATTGAATAAATGTTTTCCACGCCAAGGTTCCAAGTTCAAGGCCCGTTTTTTCAACCACTGTGGATTGTACGTCATTTTTATCTGGACTCTAAATACTGCAATTACACATTTCTCTTAGAAAATTACTACTCGACCCAGCTTATATTTCAGTAGAAGTTCAGTTTTTGACAATTAACCTGGTTCATTTTATTATTTTCAAGAAAACAATGCCGATATAATGTCCCAGCGTAAAAGTTTTAACTGTAAAGTACAATTACAATTCTATCAAATTGTCAGCAAGTTCGTCGATATTACCGAATTAATTTATATATATATTTTCTACATAAAATGCATAATGTGAAAACTAAATCTATTTTATATAATGGATTGTCGAAATGTTAAATCGAAAAGAAACATGTTTGAGTATGAGAACTGAATCCTAATTATAAAATTTCAGCTACATTTGAAAGCTCAAATACAGTGAAATGTGCTTATAATGCATGTACTCATACCGAAAGTAACTTTCGGTATAGTGAAAACGTTTTTGTGTGAATTTATTAATTCGACCCAATAGAATTACCTAACTATAAAAGCGAGCTATGATGTAATGCTTTGGTTCAATATATCATGATCTTTCGGTAAATATGTATGCGTATTACTGAAGCTTGAAGTGCTGATTTGAAATGATGCTGCTAGCATAAAATCTAAAAATGGTTATACGAACTAGAAATAATTTGTGGTTAGACAGAATCATGGACAGATGTCTGGATCAGTTGGTGTTCAAATGAAAAAATTAGCCCAAAACTTCAAATTAGACTTTTGTATAAAATGTAAACGGCAACTGATGACTGATGTGTATTAGTTATATTTTATGCTAAGAAATAGTATCGCTTATACGAGCTACATATTTAGCTACGTGCAGTGGTTGTGCGTTTTCAACTTCACATTTATGTCAGCAAATTATCAGTTAGGCCTTAACAGATATTTATAATTGTACGCGTGGCCGTATTTTCACCTTTAAAAATCCAAGATCTGCTAGTGGACTGATGAGCATATCCAGTACCTCTAAGCGATATGAAAGTGTTCAAGTTTGTTGCTACAATTCTATAGAATAGCATTTAATGGTTCAAAATTGTCGCTTATGTTAATATTGTTACCTAGTTTCAGCAAATTTAGTCGTAGGAAGCCAATCACGCTTTACATTTTATCATGCTGTCACCACTGTAGCATATTATATTGCAATAACGCAGTATTAGATAAGATAGTTATCTTTTTCCTTTTAATATAAACAAGATTTCGTTATAAGGTAATTAAAGGTAAAGATTATCTGCTTCTTTTATTAAAAATATTACGGTCACATTATAGCCGTTCAGGTAATACCACGTGAAATATAACATATATACCGATTAGATTTCTTAGAAACCTGAAACTCATTATAATTGTATTGAAATATGTTACCGAAAATATATCTTCATTGCCGAGATCAAGTCAGTAATTAAAACAATATTGCGATGTAATTTTGACCTTGAGGTGAGCCATTACAAGAGTATCGGAAATTAAATATGTGTTTTAAAGCACACACACGCTTTATTCTTACAGTTTGAGCCAAATCACAAGTAGCAATTTTTTATGTTGTATGTATTTATAAATAAGTGAGAATGCATAGCTCATGAAGCAAACATTTAAAATTTTACATGTCCCTAACGAAATGTACGAGATTCGTTAATTGATTGAATCTACCATAAAGTGAATCAGCAAGTAAGTGTCCGAACCTGCTTATGAGATGTGTGAATTTCTGCTAGTTTTTGTTTTTTCACATAGAGTAAATATTTCAAACTATAATGTGTGATACTGGTATTCTGATTTCCAGGTAATATCTCTGACAGGAAAAATTTCAATATGATATGTACCAAACCTAAGGTTGTACTCCTGTCAGCTGATAAAATGGCATGACATTCATATGAACCAAAGCCCCATTTGATTCGCATATTAAACTCCGTACAATGCACATAATAGACGAACAGCATCAGGCGGTGTCAGAATCCTAAACCCCGGCTATATATGCATTCCGCAGCTAAATATGAATTCACTACAAGTTAAAATAAATCTATAAGCCAGCAGTGCGCTTCTTCGTACTTCGTACTGCCGCTAACTAGTTGAAATATCATTGCACAGGCAACGTTGTCCGCTAATGCGTTGAAAAATGATAGATAATTGGGTTGATATTCTATCTCTATTTGGTGACACGAACTAAGTTCTGCAGCTAGTAGTGCAGTATTACCGCTTAAACTATGAGTAGCTGCTTTCACTGAAACGTGGGGCATATTGACATTTCCATGTGTGAAACTGAATATCATTAGACCCTATGTTGAATACCTGCAAACTCGAGGACTGAGTTATACCATAGCAAAATTGTCATTATATTACATAAACATTATGGAAAATGGTGTTCACTGAGAAGCAGACCGTACTCAGCACTAATTTCAGAATAATCGACCAAAGATGTACCCAAAAAGCACTTTATACACTTCGATATTGAAGGGTTATCTTTTCTAACGGCACTATTTCCTTGATTGATATTCGATAAAATAAGTTATTCTTTATCATGAAATCTAGATTGTATGAATCATGCATTCTGCTACCATAAACCACTATCTCATCACGGATCCTGACTTCGTATATTATAAAGCAAGCAAGCTAGTTAAGGTAGCTAATTTTGGTAATGTCTTTAGTGTTAGATGTACCTTGACTTTTAAAGTAATTAATTCCTGTCTTGATTATGAACATCTAAAAGGCTTTGTTCTACTATGTCACGCGATGAAAAAATCAAGCTCATAATGTCTCGTTGCTATTTCGGCGGTGGTTCTGTTATTAATGGCTTTGATTTTGCAGTCGCGAATTGCCAACGTAAACTATTTAGCCTGCTAATGATCATATTAGTTGCTTTACGTTCCTGTTTAACGCCAGCCATTTCGGTATATATGCTATTTACAGTATCCAAAGGCGGAATATACCTTGATTTAATGCTAATATAGGACCAAAAAAGCAGGTTTTCTTCAGAAATAATAAAAATGAATGTGTTACAAAACGGATTGCAATAATAGGTCTACATATCACATTATACACGACAGGGTTTATTAATGCAATTGGATTGATTTGAAAGTAAAAGAACAATTAATGAACTGAACACTCTCTATTTTATTTAGTCAAATGGTTTACTTGCAACTTTAGAACAATCCATAGATTATCTATGCAAGATATGTTGGTGAACTTAAGTGGCCCAAGCGTTCGCAACTAGTGGGAGTTAACTATATCAGGATTGAACACTGGATGTTGCAGATGGAATGGGCTAAATGTTACATATAAGCTTGGCTAAATTCATCGTATTGGTTTTGTTAAAACAACATTATCGTTTTCCACTACTCTGAGAATCTCTATAATTGAAAGATCAGCAATGTAGTACTTAATTTAAAACTTTAAAATTATACGTAATATAGATATAGACGGAGTACGCAGAAAAGCCATAATATTATAAACAGAGATACCAAACACAGATACATTTAAATAAATTTCGTCACCTTTTTCACCAAATGATTATAGTGGTCACTTTATGCAGCACATCGATAATCAAAAATTTTTTATATGTACACAGTTAACTGCGAGACCTTCTCGGAAAAGTCTCCTTATATTGTCTCTATATTAAGTATGCTTCGAATAGAAAAGTGATGTTTAGCAAAGTATATAGATGTCGAGGACATGAATGCGGAGTGTTCACAGAATTTTAGGTTATATATCCTGGTCTTATATAACTGAAAATGCGTTGTTTCTAAGTGGCAGAGTTTGATTTGGTACACTATTTAAGGGCGTACTATAAAAGGGACAAATGCATAATACAATCATGCCGTCATCTGTCGTAGGATGAAACTTTCACTATCAAATGAAAACATTTCCAAGCAGATGTCTAGTCGGTTATTTGCACTAAATTTGTTCCTACGCTACTGCTAAAATTGCTTGGTGTGCATACTATATTAATCAATTCGCCTGTGATGGAACAATGTTTGACACTTCAGAAATAGCTTTCCCACGAAAATGTTGAATTCTAATACTAAGCTACGTATCCCGCTGCAATACCGTAAAGTTTTGGCTAATAAATAACATAAACCACTAAGCTGTTATATTTTTAATCACGATCAATAACGTTCTTCTAGCCCAGAATTATTCCAGATACAAAACTGCAGAATTTTGGGATGCAAACATGGTAAAGCATTACAATTTGAAAGTACTTAAATTCTAGCCTTATAGTTCCAGAACGTGGGCAATAAATGGATATGTACTTACTTTCGAACGTAATAAATACATATAAATAAAAGGTGTCCGCCAAGAAACGATTGATATGTCAGATTACCTGATTGAGCACATTTTAACTGAAACGAGGTTTTTTGTTGTCAACTGAAGACTTGATAACATAATTTCATGCAAGCTAACGGTGTACAACGTACATTGATTACATACTGCAGTTGCTTTCTGCGAATGAAGAGCGGCAAGGCTTTTGTTGACTAAGATACTTATGAACATGCCGAATACTGTTGGCATTTACATACCTTGGCAAATAGTAAAACCCAGAAATTTTTACAAGGCAAAGCATTGTAATTATGATATGCTAATTATGTTATTATTATTTATTAGTTCTGTTAGGAATATCAGCAGATATTTGATAATAACCATTTCGTGATCAGTTATTATTATAGCTGATCATAGTGCATTTTAAGCTAAACAGCTACTTTCTTCTTACTTGTATGGCTTTGACATATGTAGACTTATATTAAGTGCACTGCTAGGATACCGCGCACATTTTACTTGAAGTCTATCCCAATCCGCATGTGTCCCATATATTTGCTATAGGTATATATTTACAATTTTAGCTTTACCACATATTTTTGTTTGTTTTGGGTATGCATTTTTGAATTTACAAATTTTTAAAACTAACTAAACAACACCACTGATTTTCAGAGCAGCCAAAGGGAGACACCGAAGATCCGTACCGCCAACTTCGCCAAGACAGGGTGAATGGAAAATTATATTAAGCACCCCTTCCCCTGTTGAAAACGGCAAATTTCGCAAGGTGACTATGCCATTACAAACAGATCTCCCTGACACAGCAGTGATATTATGACAAAAATTAAGGCATCGGACCCCTCCCAGGAAAAAAATCCCGAGACCCTCTCTGCCGACTTTAAATTAAATCAATGTTTATTTTCACAAACTCTATAATTACGAAAACAAAATGTTTATTTAAAATGTGTAGAAAATTTCTAAAAAGAAATGTTACAGTTTCGTGATGGGCTTAATGGCACAGGATCACAGACATGCTTACTCTTTAAATTTGAACTCTAACGAGCAAGTTCTAATTGCATATATGTGGATCATTTGATATGGTTATCGAATACGAAATAGTTATAAAGAATGCATTCCTTTGCTAATGTTTTTCGTTAATGTACCTTACACACTAGGCATGTGAATTTACTATATGCTACGTTTGGGTACGTTGTGTTTAAAGGTGCGGTACCGGTGGAAGAAATAGTAGATAAAACAATAGGTAATTGCCTAAGTAATTCAATTAAAAAGTATACTGTTGATGAATGCAATAAGAAAGGAGCGTGTAGTAGGTTCTATATCGATTTGAGCAATTTGGTATAAGCAATTATCATACTTCTACCAAATACCTCAAACTAGCGCATCACCTGCGGCCGAATTAATGCCAGGTGTTACGAGCGTTTTCAACTCAAGGGTTAAAAAATTTCAGTTTAACTCTTTCATGAACAGATTAAATGGCTGTTGCGCAATATTTGATAAACTCGAGCCTACATCAATGATTTAACACTAAGGTCGTATTACTGCGAGCGGCGTACGCAAGCCAACGAGCTATCTAAGAAATATTGCCTGATTGCACAAGGAAACGCATAAAGCGAGCGAATAACAGCATACGTACAATCGCCACACGACAGATGCAGTAAACACATGCCATTGTGTTACGCGCTGATGCTAATGTGCATAGATGGGCATGTAAACGTTAAGAACAATGATCTTAAAAACTGACCTGTCTAGCGCAATTGCGTGAAACGATTCTTACGCTAAGTCGAAAAACAGCCAAATCTGAGAAAGCAACCCCCTGAGCGTCGGACCTACGTCAAGTGATATTTATCCCTCAAGGCTCTCAATCTACCCCGCGACAAAAGAGCGCGGAAATTTAGAGGAAATTTGGGAAACATTGAGTTACATTGGTAAAAAAACTAGTACAAATTGTTAAATTTATGTAAAATTTGCAGAAAATTTGATAAATTGGCAACAATTAGAGAACAAATTTTGGCAAAATTTTTAAAAATCATGAGCTCTAATAAATTTCAAAAAAAAATTACCCCACCTTCACCTGAACCATCTACTTCTGACTGGACGGACCTTAAACATCTATATATGTAATTTAAATTATGATACTTTGCCTCAATGTAGTACTAAGCGACGCATCATCATATCATGTATTCTAGATCGGTGTCCTTCATGGCTGTTATGTTCCTGGCTTTTTTCATTTTTACTTTAGCCTAATCATTGGGCTTTAGCAAATAATATAATAATTTGTGTTAGACATAGCGCTTCTCTAGCTCGATTATTCAAAATCGCTTTGAAGAAATTTTTCCAACAGACTGAAGCACCATTTGTGTTGCTTTGCTGAATAATAGCATAAAATAGCAATGTTAATATATCAGACAGTGTTTTTGTCACAGCCGTCAGGCTGTGACATTGATTTCACCTTCTGTCAGAGTGTGCATTACAGCTTTAATTGCACTGCACGTATCTATTATAGTCATAAAAGCATTTTCAGATCCGACCGCTGGAGTCTGCATGCCAGGTAAAAATGGCATGCAGCAAACGTCTCGGATTTGTTGACTACAATTGAGATGAAAACATTTAGGAATTCCGAGAATTGATGACATCGAAAATTATATTATCAACTTTACCAGGTCTGAATTCATTCTTGCTATTTCATAGATAGCATATTCGCAAACGCGAAAGTCAAATAATTTGACATGTTTCAAAAACCATACATTATGCATGAACCGTCGTAAAGTTTATATTTAATTAACTATATGTAGTCCAGGCGCATAAATCCTATTGTTAATAGCAACATGACTGCTGTGACATTCTTCTTTTAAGAAGAAACGTCTTCGTTTTCAAACAAAAGTTCTTGACACATAGTATGTGTTTCCGACAGGGTAGCTTGTTACAATTTATATGTAAAATGTACCATATAGAGCATGCTATAATCTCAGTATTGTACAACAAATTGTCGCAATATTATATTCATTAAAAGACCTGTCTACAAATAGAAAGCCCTCGGTTTGTCAAGACTTTTAGCTTGCAGCTAATCCAGCCGCACGCAACTGAACAATATGGATGTAGCAATATCACCAGAAAATTTGAGAATTGCTGCAATTACTAATCGACATGCCCGACGCTACAGCTTGGACCCTTCACGTTTTTTCGCGTATCCTAACAAGCAAGCAGTACTTCCAAACAGTAGTCGTCGTCGTTTGCCAGAACCTCCAACGCCGAAAACAAAAAGTTCTAACGTAACAGTTACAAGATTAACTGAATCTTTTTCGGAAACACATCCTAAATACGAATATCGTCCTATCAAACAGCAGCCAGAAATCAAACATCATGCCAGAACATCACAAGTGGTTGAGTCTAATAAAAATGCGATTGGTTCGGTAACAAATCAATCATTTTCACCAAATCAAGGTATACTAGATTATCAGTCTGATTGCACAAATGAGTCACACCCGCCATTGTTAGATAACTTCTCATTGAAACAATTGAACAGATATGAGATGCGTGTAAGTCTCGGAGCAGACCCATTGCAACAACTTGAGAGTCATAGAAGGTATTCGATGCAACAAAACTACATGTATGGACAGCCGATAACACATGGAGAATCGCAACAAGTGTTCCACCGACGTTTTCCCTTGAACTTATACCATCACCAGTTTTATCCTTTATCAAACACGCCAGAATGGGGTAATAGCGTTACATATCAAGATCATGTCAGACACGCAATATCAACTGAATGCCTGACAGAAAAGAATGGTTTTGTTAACAGTGATGGAATCATTTCATCTAGCATATTATCGAATCCGCGTTATGACACAGACAATTTGCCGAAAAGCTACAGGTATCGCAACCATTATTCAGAATCAACCGCTGAGCTGTGTAGTCCTTATTTGTATTACCCTGAAACGGTAGCGTTGTCGAACAGCAAATATCCGGCGTTGCATAATCGGCACACTCAATTCTCATCTCAATCGGGAATTTATCAACCTTATGACGAGCTCCCTACGCTATACAACAATAAATTAGCAAATCGGAATATTGAAAACATTGATTTTCGTTCAGCTGACTCCTCTCCAGCTCATTTTCTACAGAGAGGTGTGTTTGTACATCATCGTTTAACTAGGAATAAGAATCATGGTGAAACGAACTTCTATCACTCTTCACACGACTTGTATTGCGCGACGAATACAAGCGACAAGAAACAAGCACTCGATATGACTGATGAAAACTGGCATAATTCGACATATCTCGGTGACAATCGTGCTGACAACGCAATCCAAACTCACTCAAGACAAATAAACAGTCGATATAATGCTAGACGGCGACGGCAGTCAATACCAGCTAATGCGTTAAGAATGTCACAACATACCGACTGCACAATGTGCAGTTCCTCAAATTGCAATCCGTGTCGGACTTATGAAAGACAAAATTACGAATTAAACACATACGGCGACTCGACAAATACTTATAATGAACATTCAAACGAGAAACAACTAACATTTAATAATTATTCCAATAATAAACTGAGATCGGCCTGGAAATATCCAGCTGCTTCTTCATTCCCACCTTTAAGCTCAGTAAATAATAATATAAATAATGAACAACCTTGTAATTATATATATGATAGAAGGTCACATTCCCAAGAGAGCTGTGCTGAATACTGCAATGATTACGAAAACGTTGAACTCTATTTTAACAATTCTGAACACCATAACAATGCCGCCGAGGAAAACCAGAGTAATTTACAGCCAGATAGCATCGTTTCTAAGCGCAAGGAACATATCGAAAAAAATTATTCGTATGACTTTGCGAACAATTGTAAAAATAACTTACAGGCTGCGCGTCTAGAGCAGCCCAACCCATTTGAAGTACGCAATGAAACGTACTCTAACGAAACATGTGTTTCGCAAAATACTAGCGATATAAACGAGCAACGTGAGGAATATCAGTAAGTACACGTTTGGTTTGATTAAAAACTCTGCTTGAAACATGTTTAGTGTGTGACTACAACGGTAAGTTATTGCACGTTTTTAATATATTTCTGACCTGTTAGTTGAACTACAGCTTACAGCACTGCCTAAATATATTAGTTGAGTCATGCTTAACAAAGCTACACTCTACAGATCTAGAAATATATCAGTGATTAAAGTATAAAGTATATGGAATGTTCTCTATACGGGCTGGATTCCTATACATCAGTTAACATTTTGATAAATGTATACTGCACCATGCTGTTAAATGTATATATATTGTACGATATATACTTATTATTAACCAAAAATATTCCACCGACTTCTATTCCCTTTTAAAAATGGTATTTCTATTTGTAAACGCTGCTGAGTATATAATTCAATTTGTAAAAAATCGATTATACCTGGAAAGAATAAGTACTGCGTCAAACACTTTCTCAAAACCTTTAAATTTTTTTATGACTCTTTTAGCAAATTTTTCAGTTTCGCAAGAAGTATATAAGTATATGTAAATGTTTCGCAGTTCTTCTCTGATTATTAATGTTAAGTAATATATCATACATATGGAAATATATCATTGCATCCTTCTCAGCATTCTCAAAAATAAAATCTTTATAAAAAACATGCAATAAATTATAGTATTAGGCTGAAAATCAGTAAATCATGCTTCTTTCAAGGGCGATTGGTTCCAGGAATTTCAACACTATTTCAAAATGTGTACGTCCTAACAATTGCGTTCAACTGAATTCACTCCATTATTTTCAACAGCTTCAAAAAGCTTTTAGAATCACAAATGCAGCAAATTATACATTGAAATCACTCAATTATGCATGTACAAGCGGAAGGGGTAACATGGAGATACAGTACCGGCTCCAAAAAGCGTACATAGAGCACAAGTACATTCAAATCAATCATCTTTTTCGTTTAACAGCCTCGAAAATGTTTATTCTGAGCATACTATTTTTTATTAGTTAATGATTATCTTAAAATGTTATATATAAATGGACCAAATCGATGTTTTGAAACTCTTTTTTGAGCTCTTTCACCAGTATGGCAAAAAATATTGGTCAACAAAGTTGTAAAGTCTCATCCAGACGAATACAAAAGATGTGAAACATTTTTTGATATGAAGCCTGTGTTTTGAGGTGTAACCATAAATAATTTTCCCTCTGACATAACACTGGAATGGTACATTTTTATAGGGGATCCACCATTCCGCATGTGTGGCTTGCATTGATAAAACTCACGGGCCAAACTTCATCTTATCATGTCCACAAACCCATGGAAATATCTTCATATTTTGCAGAGATATTTAGAAACAAACTGTCTAGCGGACAGATGCGGAAAAAATTTATCACTAGCATATTAAATAACTAAGCTCCTGCTTCGATTAATGCGAGGTAAAAAGTTAGGTCATTTTTAACGTTCAATAATCTCAAGGCATACACTTTCGATTTTACTAACCTGGGAAATGGTGGCGTTGGGCGGCATTCAAGAGAATCTTGATGTTTTTCTAATTCCTGAAATTGTCTTTGCCATAATTCAGAGCACAGAAAACTAAGAATGGTATAAATGCAAATACTTTGATGCAGCGGTCAGTTGAATTATTGTTAAGGCGCGTTCAAACGTTTGAACATTTTGTCCAAATTTTGAGCTCAAAATTTAGTCAAATTTTGATCGAAATCTCAGCTCAAAATTTTGTCGAATTTGGATTAGATTTTTGTAAAAATATGACTGTAATTTGTATTTGACAAATCGAACTAATAATCATGCTACCAAAGTTTTCCTTAAATTTTAAGTTCAAAGTTCCAGGAACTGTCCGTTAACACTTAACGGCAAAAAGAAACAACACTTCAAGCTACAATAGTTTGAATAGTGTTCGTGCACTCATATTCACCAAAAATACAAAAATTGCTTCCTAAACTTTAATCGAAATTTGAACTCAAACTTTGATCAAAATTTGATCAAAGCTCAAATTTGAACAAATTTTAAGCAAAATGTTGGAACGTGTGAACGCCGTTTTATAATGGTTTTCGCTTGCGCATATAACTTATAAACAGAGTGAGCTACCATCGGTTTGATATTGAGTCTTATAAATCAACCATATCTGTTATTTGTATTCTTTTAATTTACAGTAGAAGGCGGGTTTTTTGTAAGGTAATGATTATTTAAAAAAGTGGGAATATCCGAAGTTTTACATGACACGACACTATAATGTAACAAAACATGATGATTATAATACTAGATGTTGACTTATTTCATTGGTATATCTTAGCATTCACAAACCTGCTGGATTTCGCTATCACAACGTTAATTTAAATCTTTCAGGCGCATTGATTTTTAATATCCATGAGCACAAATACTTAGTTCTTTTGGTTTTAACATTATTTTTTATTAATTTAAGAAAGATGGTAGAGCGGGTGGAAAATTTGAAATCGCGTGCAATCGGCAACGGAACAACTCAGTGTATGCTTTGTGGGACAGAATTTGGCCTGTTCGGCACACGTCGATATGCTTCCAAATGTAACGAATGTCAAAAGGTTAAAAGAAATTTTTGTTACTTCAGAATAAACTTATTTATTAAAATGTATCCGTTTGATACAAGCCTTTGAGACAGATATTTTATATGCGGGTGCAATATTATATACTTATCAAAAGTTTCTATTTCTGTTTACATTAATCAAAATGTGATCTTCTGGCGAATCCTGTACTAATTAAATTTTTATTACATTCCATCCCATGAACTGGAATGCAGACTATACAGCCGAAGACTTAGAGTTTGTCTAAAGTATGGTGGGCACTATTTAGTGAAATGCTACCATCTTTGACAAACAATTAGTTCGACATGTTCTTTTGCAGGCAGAAATATTCCAAAGTTCTGGAAACGTGAAATGAGTTTGAGTAGCATTGAGCAAGCAACGTGTGCTGTGGTCCACAAAACATAAATGAACAAATGTTATGGTATGTTAATTGTCTTTACCTATCTTGTTAAGTATGATCAAATCCATGGGTCGTTGCTTCCGGCGTTACAGGTCCCTATACAGTTTGATTTCATGCAGCATATAAATAAAAATAGTCTATCGCTTTGTTTAGAGTAGAACAAATTTATCATAAATGGCAATGACCTGTTCGGCTGTATATATCTTCTCCGATCGCAGGCTAAAAACTACTAATTTTGAAGTCACAGCAATTGGCTGTCATCTGTTCGGCTATATACCTGGTCTTCCATCGCAGTCTAAAAACTCCTACATTTGAAGTCACGGCGATTGACTATGATCTGTTCGGCTATATACTTCTTCTCCTATCGCGGTCTAAAAACTACTAATTTTGAGGTCACAGCAATTGCTAATGATCTGTTCGGTTAGGTACCTCTTCTCCCATCGCAGTCTGAAAACCACTAATTTTGAAATCGCAGAGGTTGTCAGTGATCTGTTCGGCTATATACCTCTTCTCCGATGGCAGCCTAGAACCACTAATTTTGAAGTCACAGCAATTGCCTGTGATTTGTTCGGCTATATACCTCGTCTTCCATCGCAGTCTAAAAACACCTAATTTTGACGTCACGGCGATTAACGTGACGGCGATCTGTTGCCTGTGATGTGTTCGGCTATATACCTCGTCTTCCATCGTAGTCTAAAACACCTAATTTTGACGTCACGGCGATTGACGTCACGGCGATCTGTTCGGCTATATACCTCTTCTCCTATCACAGTCTAAAAACTACTAATTTTGAGGTCAGAGCAATTGCTAATGATCTGTTCGATTATATACCGCTTCTCCCATCACAGTCTAAAAACCACTAATTTCGAAGTCACAGAGGTTGTCAGTGATTTGTTCGGCTATATACCTCTTCTCTCAAAACAGTCTAAAACCGCTAAGTTTGAAGCCACAGCGATTTCCAATGATCTGTTTGGCTATCCAGTCGTAGTCTAAAGGCCACTAATTTCGAAATCACAGCGATTGCCAATGATCTGATCGGCTATATACCTCTTCTCCCATCACAGCATAACCACCACTAATTTTGAAGTCACAGCGATTGCCAATTATCTGTGCGGCTATTTACCTCTTCTCCCATCGCAGTTCAAACACCTCTAATTTTGAAGTCACACCGATTGCCAATCATCTGTTCGGCTATACCCTCTTCTCCCATCGCAGCTTAAAAACCACTAATTTTGAATTCACAGCGATTGTCAAATGTTCGGCTATATACCTATTCTCCCATCGCAGCCTAAAAACCACTAATCTTGAAGTCACAGCAATTTCCGATGATCTGTATGGCAACATACGTCTTCTCCCAGCGCAGCTTAAAACCACTAATATTGAAGTCACAGCGATTGCCAATGATCTGTTCGGCTATATACATCTTTTCGCATCGCAGCCTAAAAACTACTAAATTTGTAGTCACAACTATTGCCAATGATCTGTTCTTCAATATACATCTTCTCCCTTCGCAGCCCAAAACCCACTAATTTTGAAGTCACAGCGATCACTTTAGTACTGTTAAACGGACATATTTACTATTTTTGCTTGCGAAGAAACAATTTTTACTGTCTTCGCTAAAATTAATTTTGTTTGCAAATCTTGTTTCAGTATGTCTGTCAGAAGACATGTGGTAAGGAAACACAGTCGTCGAGTGGGCAAGCAATTTATCTCTGCAAAATATGCAGTGAAGAGCGAGAGGTAAACGCAGCTATTTGTTAAAGCACGAATAATACACAATATGTATTATAATAATAGATTAATTCATTTCGTACTTAGAGTATGGAAACCATGTCTAACAAGATTTGTTGTTGAAATATGACCTTCGGTTGAATATTTTTCGCACATAGGAGAGATGTTTTTAGAAGAAAAGTGTCAAAGCACTTTTAGTGCCCACGATTAATATAAATGAAAAAAATTAATAGTATTAAAATTTCCCAAGTGTTAATTAAACACACCGAAATTCGATGAAACCTGACACAAAAAATAACTATAGCACAACAAGTGGCAGTCCGAAATTTTATCGCTTTTGCTTATACAAACGCAAGCCCATATTTTCTTATGGTTTACTATTAAGACTACTTTATGTGCATTCCTTATATTTCCAAACAAAACTATCGTCGAATGACGAAGTTGAAATTAGAATTGTCAACTGTGAGGATATTTGACTACACTGGCTAAGACTAAACATTCGGCCACAGTTGTGACATACATTAACTTCCTTATTGGCAAATAAGTATTATTAGCTGCTAATAATAATCAACACCCTTGAGCTAAGCTACAGTATACAATAAGACAAAATAAAAAATCATATGTAAGTAAATATTTCGAACCAAATGTAAAAACTAAGAAAGAATTTTATTCAGCAAAAGGTTCGAACTCACTACCATATGAACATCAGCGTACCACAGCAACAACACAGCTACGTAAGTACATTCAAAATTTTCATTATGCAGCGTATATTATTTCCGGCCTAGGGTTGAGCTGTTTTATTGGTAATCTGGTACTGTTTTGCAAAAAAAATTATTCACTGACCCATACTACGACACATAGCTGCGAATAAAGTCAAATGCCACTATGGACTGAGAAAATCTCCAACATTTAGTGCATAGAACTGTTCGCGAACTAATCAGATCGTTAATAATATCAAGAATTGTGTTTACATAACGAAAAATTTAAAATTCAAATAAACTAATTTAGCGTTTCGGAACGCCGTTATGGTGAAAGTGTAAACAGGTGCGTTGTGTTAGCTAACGTAACTTAAACGTTTTTGTAATTAACTAAGCATTCGCAGAACGGAAAAGTATGGAAATGACGTTAGATTATTGTAACTATTGCCTTTTTCTTTAATAACATTTTGTACATAATGTCGAAACAGGATGGTAGGCGGCGCAGCTTAAGTTTACTCATGCATTAAACCTATGAAATTATAAATTTTAGATCTATGCATAAATTCATTTGTACATGTTGGTATGTGGTAGCAGTCTGCGCTGTGCCTACACCCTCGTCTGAAAACATCCTAAGCAGCTGTAAATTTTACGCCATAGTGTATCATGTATATATGCATATGTTACAGTGCGTTTGTGCAAAATTTAATCTTCATAAACTACAATCAAACTTTAATTTCGCAAAGTCAAATGGCGCAATGGCATTTACGACTAGTCTTACATCGCAGGTCGGCTCGATGTTTTGACGAGCGATTCGGCGACAACGCCCGAGACTTAAAATTGGACCAATCCTTAATTAATATATATATCAATTAAAAATGGAAAAAAACATGTATCTTTATATACTTGTTCTTATGAGTAGTTGTTATGATATATGTCTACCGTGCTCAGTCACTCCTAAAACAACGCAACAGCCTGACGGCTATGATAAAAACATTAACGATTACTGCATAAAACACTGCTTGTCGGAAAACAGAGTTGACCTGAATTTTGCTAGGTTCCAACTTCTTTTGCTATGCTACTGTTGTGGTATTGCGACATGTTTCTTTAAAAAAGTCACAAATTCCGCCAGGCGTCAGTACATATCTAGATGTTTGGATGCAAATTAAATTTCGGTCCAAATCTGTTGCAGTAGATTATTCATAATTTTGGATATAATCAAACAAGTAAACGTGTACATGGTAAAATTGTATTAACACGCTGATGAATCAAAAATGGTTGTTTCATCTCTATTTTTTGAACTCATGATGAAAGTTATGAAGAAAAATTAGTATATCTACCGCAAAGTTGAATGCCACATTCTAGCACTCCATATCAGAAAGTAATCTCACTTTACCCACTCTGTAAGATATCGTCGTATTTGGCTCTATATATTTTGATTTTAGCTTTGGAAAAAAGCGGGTGCCTGGTTCTATCAAGGTTTACCAAAGTATATTCGTCCTGATCCTTCCGATCCCACATCATCCGGCCGCTATCCATCGTCGCCGCCTTCAGGTTCTGCATCAGATTTTCTCATTCATGAAAATGAAACTTCAACAACTGCGGTGCGCAGTAGGCGCCAGCTGCCTATGCCTCCTAGCAATAGGGCTTCCACAAGTACAGCAGTTGTATCATCGAATTCGGGTGACGTATCAATCAGTGCTGATACGCCCGATGTTGCTGACGATAAATCCACAAGTCTCACCGCTCAACCAAGCTCTTCACGAGTGCCTTCGTGCTTTTTATATAGACCTCGTTGGGCCGAAGAAGTTAAAAAACGAACAAGTAAGTTTTTCAAGTAGCTGAACCTTTGTTTAATACACCAAATTTTATTTCCAGGCTTACTTACAGGAGCTTTAGCTATAAGATAGTTTCTGATATTGCATCATAAACGACTTCATAAGTTCTTGTTCATATCTTCAATAGATAGAATTCTCCTCACAAAAGCAAATAAATACTGTCAGAAAATAACCCGTTGCTGTATGAATTTATCTGTATTTCTTAGAAGTTTTTGCCGCAAAGGTGGATGGAACCTAGATGGTCTGTTTACGAGCTCCGTAGACTAGCCGCTATGCTATCTATAACCTTTTGCTCTGCTCATTAATGAACCTCGCAAAGCGTGCGAATAACAACACGTGCAAACGCACGCCGCACGATAAACACGACAAATGCGTCGCTTCACAGTGCACGCTGCATCATATGTAAGACACTATGCGAGAAAGGGTTAAAAATACTGTCACAAATTTACAGATTACACGTACACACAAAGCGTTACAGTACAGAAAAAGATAGATGAATCATGTGTATAGTGTAGCATGTGTAGCTGCATCATATGTAAGACACTATGCGAGAAAGGGTTAAAAATACTGTCACAAATTTACAGATTACACGTACACACAAAGCGTTACAGTACAGAAAAAGATAGATGAAAGCATCCGCTTATAGATAGATTTTTATGCACTGTATTTCAACGTACTATTACCTATTGGTGATATTTGTTAAACACAACTTATGTTCCTAGAGGGCAGCTATGAAATTCGTCTAGTTGGCCCAACTGGACGCAAACATAAATTTTTAATTCAACGGATGTTAATGGATTAACAGTGGTGTTCTCTATTTATAATGCTGTAGTATGATCCGAAAACTCCTTGGAAACATTTGAGTCAAATCATAACATGTTGTTTAATCTGCTGATCTTCTGCCACGTTCATTGCTGACAAATATAGAAAACTCAAAGAATAAGAATTTAAAATTTGATTTAGCAACAAATACAACTAGGTATAACTAGGATGTAACTATAATATATCATGTTGTTAGAAAGAGGGTTTACAAGAAACATCCTAAAAACGGTCGCCCTTTTGTGACATAAGATATGAGCTGTAGTAGACACAAGAACACTTGATTATTTTATCATTCCCTATTTTAAGCAAAGCTAATCAAACATTCTACTGGTTTCCTGCATGAAACAGGATCGAAATTTGTAGGTTTAGCGCTTTCTTAATTTACCCGGACTATGTTCATTTTAGTTCTACTTGGCAACAGCAAGCTCTCCAACACATGAATATTAGAAGTGTGATACTAAGATTCGACAGCAATTTATACAAAATAATAATAAAATGCTTCTAGATCTGAGAAACCACAATGAAAACGGTAGTGAATCAAGCTCAGAGGAAGATATCAGAATAAGTAGAAGAATATGTCGCAACACGAGATTTGAATCTGGTAAGTTCCGCCATCAGTGCAGTGATTATTTATTATATTGCAAAAGATTTTGCTTTGTTGACAACAATCATTCCGTTCTTGATGGCTTGGCAATCACGCATTCTATTAGCTAAAATTAATCGTGCGACGAATCCGCTAACTTTAAAGCCAGAAGTAAAAACTCTAAGCTAGTCTGGTGGCATAAAGCAGGGTCATCGACTTTCAGTCACAGCCGTTTCGAAAAATTAAGATTAAAATGATCTCGTTTCTGCTCATGTTCCAATTCGAAAAACATATATCTATTCGTGACAACACCTTAAGATAAGGTATTAATTTCCGAAGTGTGTCAGACGATAACAACATCGCTTGTTATTCAATGCAAAGTTTTGAAAAACCAAGTCTAATTCTTTAAGGATTCTCCTGTTAATTTCAAAACTATTCAAATGTACTAATTAGCCGAGATGGCAACCAGATATACCGTTTGCGAATTTTCTCTGTTATTTACTTGTGAAACAATACTGTGTTTAAGGCTGTCTTGTTGCTACTTTATCAACCTATTTATTACCATTTATCAATATCTCCCCCATCAATTGTTCATACGGCCGATACTCACCCAGTTAATGATAATTATCGCAATATCAACCATACTTTCAATTTGACCTGTTCCAAGAGATATCAATGCAATTGTAAGGTGCATGCAGCTTCTTTAACTGTGCACTTACATGACCTACACCTCCAAGCACGACCTCCGTCGTTTTTCAAACAGTCGCAACCTTAATCTTTATCTACGTTTCCAGCGTTAAATATTAGCATGCTTACCTATGTATTCCAGATAGTGAGGAAGAATCCGACGAACAGCAAAGCGAAGAAAGTCCATGCGAATATCCACCAGACCAATCACCTCCCTACGGCGAAGCCAAAATTGACGCATCGATAAGCGGTACAGCTGAAGACGAAAAAAATAACGTTAATGCTGCCAATAATGCCAATACTGACACCTCTGATAACCACTCGATTGACTCTGGCGGTAAGCAAACTCTCATTCGCTGAAAAAATTCATTAAAAGCTTTCAACCAACTGGGATTACCCGCGAACTTTTAATACCCGAAAGTATCTGCTTGTGCTCAATTTGGTACCACTATAGTCCTAAAACTTTTGGTTAAAATATGCTCACTATTCGTAGGGTGTTTACAGATTACGACCATTATAATCATTACGACAACTACATTAAAATGTCAAATCCATGGTGTCTTTTCAACGTGTTATAACATAGTGACAAAAGAAAGGCAATTTTTTCACAAGTTTTATTTTTAACCGAAGCGAAGCTGGGCTAGCTTCTGGCTATGGAAGACAACATTCTTTACTGATCACTCAAGGTAGATCAATTTATTACTCATGAGGTCTTGACCTTATATCTACTAACCATAGAGTTGCTTCCCCGGCACCCCCACATACAAGTACCTTTTCAGGGAAATACTAAGCGGTACCCCACTCGTTTAGTAAACACAGCACACTCGTTTAGTAAACATGAAATGTCGAAAACCCTGTGAGAGTATCTCAAATTTTGATCCCTGAAACTAAAACGCGGTACCTTCACACTGCTTTGTAGCCAGATATCTTTTAGCCTGGATAATATGCAGCCACGAAACCTATCCTACTGAATTTGAGCGAAACCAGATGCATGTTTTTGGCAGCAATACCGCACCCCAGGCTTATCTTTAATATCCTGATACAAAAGTTCTCGCACATATTTGACAGACCATAGGTTTCTCCCCTGCATGTTCCATCTACAAGCCGCATGCATCAATATATATTTCTGGTAATTTACGGTCAGACATAAATTTTGGCGCTTTCCCTTTCTGGACACCCGCAAGCACTGCTGCCATTAATTACTGTTACCACTATTCCCCATACCTGTGGGTTGTGGGATATCCGCGTGACAGCTGCTCCTGCCTAGCAAATACAGATCGTCGAAAACATTGTATTGAGCCAATTTAAGATATCCTTACGGATTTACTTTCATATTTACTAACCCAGGGGTAACACCCCTAGAATCATCGCTCGATGGTGACTCTAATGAGGGCAATGAGGAGCAATGCCTTAATGGGTAAAACACATGAAAAATCGTAAATACCTTGTTATATCATAAATTTGTCCCTTGGATAGATGCAATTATCTGGTGGATGGGAAACTTATTTTAAATGTGACAAGCTGAAGATATTCCCCAGGATTTTTCGAAATTCCATGTTCCCTGAAGCGGTGATAATGACGCCCCATAACCCCTGAGTCTGCACTAAGCGCCCTCCTTTTCAAGTGCCTAATAAATATGGCAGCCAAAAATTTACTGCAGACCATCTTCAGCTGCTCCGTTGTATTGCAAGCATCGTTAACCAGACACCAATAATGATTATGTATTTGCTTCGAAATCATCCAACTCAAAAGAGGTATTAAAACGCAATGGGCATAATCGCGCCAAAATAATAAAACAATTATGGTTAGCTACTGGCGCATAACGTGATAAAATGAACTATGCGTGAGAATAAAAGTATTTACAGTTTTTACGGCTAAGACATGAATCGGTTATGCACTAATAAGGATAAGCTTTGACGCGAATACCCACGGCTATCTGTGACTTTAAAATGTCATTCAGCCATTTCCGGTGGTATCCATTACCCTCTTGAAACTCTCAAATTAGCCTGCCCCTAATTCGCTCAGTCTTCTAAAGCGTAAATAGAAAAATGTACGTTACAATACCCTGACTCTGCCCCACCCCCGCACACGAATTTTTAAAATATTGTTATATAGTTTTTTGAATTGACCGGTGACAGCATGTGAATCGCAGCGGCTATTCTTTAAAATAGAACGTTCATTGACATCAGCTACTTGCACAATGAAGGAAGATAGACTTTAAACACAGGTTACTACAAATACAGTCGAGGCTGACTAAAACGCGCAAGGGACAAACGTATTCGTAGAACAGCGTGAAAGACGATTAAATTTTATCCTTTTGGGAAATAGTGTCAAATGTTTTTGTCACACTGGTCTGAGTTACATTGAAAGGCCGCAGAAGCAAAAATCTTGGGTACGCTCCTGCTAATACTTCGGTATCTCTTATTAAACGCCGATCTGAAAAGAAAAACATTACTAGATGCTAATCTGTGACTGTTGGGTTAACAAGCGAAGTTTCAGCGACAGAATCTATGTAAACTTACGTTTTAAAACAAAACTGTTCCGAAATAAGTAATATGTTAATTAAATTAATCAATTTTCGACAATCTAAAATAGCAGTAGTGAAAGGAGGTTGTTAAATGTGTACTAGTGTGCTCGTAATCTGGTGAAAGCTTTAAGAGAAGACTGTCATGGACTTCTAGCCGCGATCACTGAGCTTCCACTTCCAGCAATTTCTTATCTATAAATTTCGCGCTACCGTTAAAAGCTTCAGGCGAACGTAAGTATGAAACGTAGGATTTTCAAAGTTCCGATTAAAATAGATTTGTAAGCACATGCTTTTACAAATGCGACATAGTATGATTTCAAGGTACGCGTCATTCGTCCGAAACAGAATATCCCAAGAATCGTTTAGGTGAAATAAATTCCTGTTTTAGTGAACATTCACAGCCAAATTCAAATTCAATACCCGTTGCAATTTTTCTGTATAAATTCATGTTCTTCATGTAGGATTAATACCGGTTGGTATATACTGTTTAGGAAAGTATCTATTTCTGCACACCTGAAAGCTATTTAGAGTTCATAAACGTTTCGAATTTATATTTCACAGATTTATAATCTATTTCAGTTGCAAACAGCGACCGATCGATGGGTGCTTCATCTGCTGGAACAGCTTCAATTGCACCTGCGTCAGCTTCCAATTATCAGTTGAACCAACAACAACCTCCAGCGATCCAGACTGATTGTAAGCTGATCGGATTGAAATGTCTGTTGGATTATTATCACATTCAACCCGAGGATGCTTTTAATTCGGAGTCTGTTTATTTACATACAACATCGTGACAGTAATAAATATAAAAGGACCCATGGCTAGAGCTAAAATTGATGTAACATGATATATTTTTCCCTTGACTGTTATATAACAAAGGATACTAAACGTGGATACGGAATAAACAGCTTAATTTGTTGTCAAATCTCATCGCAGTAACCCCAATTTTGTGAAAATGAATATTTCGAAAACAGCTAAAGTAATAGCTGCGTCGAGAATAGACACGAAATTGCGACATCAATTAAATATATCTATGAGAATTCACCTTCCTCTTATTAAATGGAATTGCTCGTACACAATTACAGCATGTCCCAAAAATTTCAAGATTAAACGTCAGCCTCTGTCGCAAAATGGCTTTGTGGATTTGTATTATGCAGCTGTCTTTAATGTATATGAAGTTGTTATATATGTAATGAGATTTGTGTTCCTTTTAGACAAGCTCAGTCAAACTGGTAACTGGATGACCTGTAATCATGAACCGATTTGAATAATATATGTGTTATTAGTATGAAAATCGCGTGGTGTATAACTTAACTATACTATTGTTTTTTAGATTTATTCGATTCTAAACGGGTTATACCTTCATCGGTAACTTCTTCGTCCAGCTCGACCGATATTAAGTCAAAAATGGCTGGACTGCCGACTGGCGAATCACTTATCGGTACAACCGCTGCATCTCGTATGTTAGCATCCTGTAGTCCACGAAAGGGGTCAACAGGTCAAAGCTGTACAACAATATCGTCATCATCGTCATCAACTGTGGCACTAACTCCGAAATCACAAATACCAACTACGCCTAAACGAGCATCCATTTCGACAAACGGAAGCCAAGTCACGTCTCCAACATCTTCACAAACGCCAATAGACTCGTCATCCGGTTACGGTAGCAGCTGTGGAACGTCAGCAAGCGTTCAGCGCAAAGACACTGGGCCGTTTACATCTGTTACGCCACGTATTGCTCTAACTGTAGCCACAACACCGTCATCCATGATGCCATCCACTAGTCAGCGCTCACTAGACACAACATCTAAAGATGCGATAAGTAAGATTTGGTTCTTAAGCGAATATTCATTGAACAAAGAAGCGCCCAGCCGGCAATTACCAAGTACCATAGAAATTGACCAATGAATAAACTAAAAAGCTTATGAGAACTTTAGTAGCATGTAATAAAAACTGCTGCTTGTGTTAACGCAGAGAAAATATGCTTCAAATGTCATATTTAACCCTTCAACATTACGCATTTGCATTGGACGTAGGCAAAAGTACTAATAGGCAGAGCTTACAAACTGTGTAAATAAATATAAGCCAGAAACAGGCTGAAAAGGCTTTTTGACCAGATACAGGCTATTTGTGGAAAATCGCTCGCTTCTCTGAGTCGATTTCAAATATTCTGTTACATATACTCGACGGCCGCAATTAAGATGCATATTTTATATACTTTTTGACGTCAACTTAAAATTTTAAACATATTAGAAATCTTCAATAGTTCAATATAATTCGATGATGGTAAAATATAGCCGCTACTGAAGGTAAAGCGTAAACGCATTTTGACTGATACTGTGTAGTTCTGTTTCACACAACGTAAGACGATTTCTGTTTCAATTCAATTACATACCTACTGGCGACAGATGTATTTAAAAATTAGGTCCACATCCATCCAGCTTCTGAAAATTATTGATTTGACCTTTTACTTTGATAAGATGTTGAGTTGAATCATGCGGTTTATGCACCAATGGCTCAAAACTATATTTTGTGTTTTCAGCTGATTCGTCTCGTAAAGAGCCACCAGAACATCTGGCTCTTCCAAAACATCCGCCATTGGACGAAGAATTGCTATTATCAAGTCCTGATGATGATCTAAGTAAGTAAAAATTATTTTTATAACACTTCAAATTTGTCTTCTGCAATGTTATATAGTTCATGTTATGGTTTGCTCTGCAAAAATATTGATTTTAAACATGAAGTGATATCGGATATGCAGTAATAAGCCGTATGAACATTAGGGAGTTTGCACCATATTTTTTGTTTTCGTATCGGTATTTGATATGGTCGTGATTCCAAAATTGCATGAAGTATAATTTACTACGTCGTCTTTTTGTATTTTGAAACTCAAATCACGTTTCGTGGCAAAATAATATTATAACTGTAGTAGTGCATTTTGCGTTTTCACCAATTTTAATTGTATACTAGCTACGGTGTACTATTAATGTTATATTTGTTAATTTTGGCATGTTCGAAGATTATTTCTGTGAAAACACACAGATTATAAATAGGTTTTATGGTTTACACAGCATGTATTAGCTTTGGTCGAATTTATTATTATCATAATAAATATATATAGATGTTTGTTCAATCGTTTCAAGTACCAGTGTGATTTTATCGATATTCCGCAACATTTATATAACAAGAATAAAAAATTGTGAAAAAACTCAAGTGGAGACTAACATTTATTCAGCAATTATAAAATTACAAGGTCTCGAAATAAGTAATTACTTACTATATACCCAAAAGCTAATTTTGAACCATCCGTAAAAATGAGAAGCTAGCCGAATACTTTGGTGATCCGTAATATTAATAATTTTATTAGGACAGTCAGTCGATTTATATTTACATTAACGTAAAATGATTGTTCACGTGTAATTTTATATCTAATTATTTATGTAAACTTAGTTTTTTTTCGTTTTTACTGGATGTAATTCAGTATCGAAGTTTCTCAAATCTATACCGTTAAGTGGAGCTTTTTAAAGAAACTGACTGTGATACACTAAAGAATTCAACGTTCTCAGTGCAACATATGAGATGATTTATTGTACTGGGAATGCCAGGCGGTTTGTTTTTGCGGATTTGTATAGTCGTGCAATGTAATCTTAAAAAAACTCATACCATTCCAATTCAAAAAGTTACCTCAACTTGTCGCCACTCACGAGATATGTATTATGTTACCGCACCATGATGGAAATGTTTGTTTCGACTGCTTATCTGTACAAAATCTTGGTTTTTAAAGTTGTATGTTATAAATCTTTTATCACTCGTACAGTTGTCCGTTCTTACAACGGTTTGGAATAAAGCAAATAGATGTACGTGATAACAACACGACATGTGAATTGCTCAAGGCAGCGGATAAAAAGTGTGTTTGTTGCTTGTGAATGCACCCTGTCAATCGTGTTTTAGCTTGCCTCAAGCCGTTAAAACCGAAGCCAAATCTTGCGGATTTTCATTTGGATTCGTATTCTAAAATGAGTCTTCATTCTAAGCGTCGATTCAGCTTTTTACCAAGTAATAAATGCTAGAGCAACGCCAAAAAGTTCGCTTAATACCGCTTTGTATTAAAAGCGGATTCCTATTTGCAACAAATGCTTTGCCATTCCATTTATAGTTTTAGCATGCGCTTATTATCATGATAAAATATGCTGCCAAGCAGCGACATTGTTTTCATCTTTTGTCAGACTAATATATGGCACCGCTCTCGTGGTGAGAATAATTTATTAATCAGTGCGCTGAAGATGTCCAATCAGGTGAGAATAATGCGAAGAGATTGATTTTGTTGAATAAAAAGTACTTATAAATATAGTTTACAGTTTTACATCAGCAAATTGCATATAAACGCTTGAAACAGAAAATTTTGTTTTGTTGGTGAACTTAACGCCAAACTCCAACCAAGTGTTCAATTGAGAAATATCACAGGACTATATTTCTTGTGTGGAATCAAATTTCATAGTCTGACATTGAAAATTTAACGTTAAATATTAACTTTTTCTTGTGTAGAACGGAACTTTTTGTTACTTATTTATCCTATAACAATGCCATTTCTCTTAAACATATTGCACGCAATACAACTCTACAACGTGAAAGTGCTGAAACAAAAACGTAGCCATCGCTACGAAATTAGTCTAAGCAATATGTGAAGCTTTGTCTTCATTGAAAGCTTTGCAGCTTATACTTAGATTAAGACTTAGGCTTATTATGTCAACAACTACATAACATGCATTTCACTTGCACCAATAAAAGTGACTTGACCGTGAGCCAACATAAAGTGCGGAATTAGACTTTGTGTGAATATTACAAGTTAGTCGTACAAAGTGAACATATCTTGTGATATCTTTTAATAAATGTAGTGATAATACCAATTTGCTGGTGTTGAGACGCCTTAGTTATAGCCTAGATTTCACCTATAAAAGAACTTATTAGTGGGCTTTATGCTTGAGGACAGTAGCAATTAATATTACAGTCCTGGTAGTTATGGGATGTCCTAAAGAAAACAATTATTATAGAACAATCCATACAGCGTCTATCGGCTAAATTAAACTGGAACTATATTAGAAATAAGTGTGTAGTTTTCTCGAATATGATCTGTTTCATACTTTATAGAATTTTATCGGTTTTGCTCAATTAATGTGGGTGAACGATAGTATGTTTACATTAGGCATGGCTTAATTCCTATTGTGCATGCATTTTTAAATGTCGCTTCGTAAAATCTTATACGCCTTGGCGTGATACTGTGCATGTTGTTCCTACATAAATCACTTCACATATAAAAAATATTTTTGAGTATATTGGAAGGATTATGTACCGTGTTTATTAATAGTTGATATTAACGGTTTATGAAATACCATGTGCTATCTCAATTTATAATTGAGAACCTAAATTTAAGAGGCATATCGTCATGGAATGGAACAGTTTAATGCCGAGCAGAGTCCGGATAGCGGAAGCTCTGCGAACTAGCCATATAGGTTGCATACCTAATGCTTATAAAACGGCTGAAGTGAATGTTATGGTTATAGCTTACGTTTAGTATATCCAAAATGGGTCATTGAAACATTTAAAGACATGGGCTAAACGGTCGCCATGCCGTTCTATACCGTCCACATACTAAGCCTAAGACTTAACCGAAGGTTTATATCTTATATAACCATAACAATAAACCGGAGTTCGGGGAGGAAGTTGCCGCGCTAAAGTATAAACACCAGCATTAAGTTTTTCGTTTTTCCAACAATATAACGTCCGGCCTTATGGTATGTGCCAGAAAGTTAAATTCAAGCATTTACTAAAATTTTGTTTATTTGTATGTTTAAGTACGCCTATAATGCAAAGATGGCCATTATTTATGTCTGTATTTAACGCATTTATCATAATCCGCAGCTTTTACTTGCCGTTTATAATGAGACATTTGTTAGGCAAAAATTAGGCATGTAATAGATTATGCTTAATAGTTATTCTCAAGTGTCCGACTTCGATTCCTGCAGCTGACTTTTCCAATTAACAAGACAGTTCACGATCTTACAGATGGTGGACGCACACAAATCGGGATTTCCTCTTTGTACGATGGTACGTGTCGCAATACTGGGCATGTAGACGTTGTTCGCAGTCACTATTTTGCAAATTATCATAGCAATTCGCTGTTCGCACACACTTGAAAACGCTATACTAATCTAATCACAAATACTTTTATGCATGCATAGACCGCGAACACAGCTGGCGGATTCAGCATATTAGTTCATGAACCCGGATAAACATGTAGGCCAAATTGTGTTCGCGTGTCGCAAAGCCCTGTTCCTGTTCGCTAAACTGGGAATGCCGGTGGCAGCAATATGAACGCAATTTTTTGGACGAATCAGTTGGTGGTTTTAGCAAAAGAACAAACGTCTCGTACGTATTCAAACTGGATTCACGCATTATTGAATGTCGGCTTTGTGTAATTTCAGAAAAACTTTCTCTCCATGCCACTGCAGTAACGTGTGATAACCCCAATATGTTTGTCGTTCAGGCACATTTTTAACATATTATTTGATTCTCCTACAAATTTAACATCTAGTAAGAATATTATTTAGCCCTGCAACAGTTTAATGCTCTATATACAGCTGTTTTCAAACAGGCGGCTATAATATTTGCATGATTGTTTGTATTATTGATATAATATTAAAATTTGTTTGAATAGTAAACATTGGTTTTTTGAGTTCGGGTTTTATCGATGTTCTCGCATTAGCTATAATCGACCTTATGTTTAACCACTTTTGCCTTATTGGATTACTGCGTCACGCTTCCTGCCGGACTATACAAACATTGCATATAAAGCTTATACTGCAGTATAGTGTAATTGAAGTTGTGATTTAATATACTGTTTATTAATATCCAACTGCTGGGGTCCACTAAACAAGTGAAACCGAGCTGTATTCAACGATTCGCTTTCTCAACATGCCGTAATATGTCATACTTCTGTAATTATATTACTGAGCCGATGCAATATATTTTCCTAAATTTCTTAATCTGCAATTACTTGGATCAATACAATATAGCATATCAGCTAGCTGGCTAGATATAAATATTTATGAATACATAAAACAATGAAACATATTCAAATTATCAATTTCTGTGTATATGTCTATTAATGCAAAAACCTGGATTCTAGGGTGTGCAGCTGTATTTATAAAAATGTGTTTAATATATGACAGCGAAAAACCTATTATATTAAAATTTGCTAAAGTGTATATGTACGATTGCATAGGCGGACAAAACCCGAAGACAGTGATGCAGCCCTTTTGGCTATGTCAAGAATAAACCTGTAAGTCAAGGGCAGCCGAATGCGAGTAATTCGAACAATCACCCGGTGGTAATTTCGCCGTTATCTTAAATTACGGTTACGCACAATTTCGGATTGCTGTCTTTACACTTGGCAAGCATATAACACATTTTTCAACATAGAACCTTATAGGGCCGGGCAGTATTACATAAATTGCGGTCCAAACCGATTCGCACATCCCGACCGCTCCACTATTAAATTAGAAGAAGCTGAGTAAATCGAATGTAAAAGTTAAGCTCACGTTCTTTTAACTTTTGCTGTTAATGAAGCACGTTTCTTTTCATGACACACTAAGATTAAGACAAATAATAACATCTGACTATGGCTTGTTTCAGCGATGTGTCAACGACTTTTTTTGGAAAAGGTAGCAAAAAAAGTTCCTTTTGTGTATCGAAAAAATACATTTTGAATTTAACAAAAACTTAACAGAAACCTGATGGCGTGGTGCACAGTATTCCATAGTGAAAGCAGGTCTACTCTTAAATTAGCTGATTGAAGAAGCTCTGATTTCTCAAATACTGGCATAATTCTTTATGCAAACAAATTGAATAATTAATTGACTAAATGGTTTATTGTCATATTGATTGATAAATTTCTTGATGTTTACGCGAAGTTTTAGGCGAAATTTGACGTAAGCTGTAAAGAATACAATTCTTACAATGAACGTTTTTGACAATAGACGACGGTTAAACACGGGTTTATAGGCAAAAAATCTATTTGTACTTAATGCAATCGTGTTAAACCATATTAAGTTCAGTGCTGATCTGAAACATCTGTAGTCAAGCACCAACGTGTAATGTCTTCAACATCTATTCAATATTTCACAAGGATTTTAACACGTACCGAAACATTATCACGTCATAGCGAAAATTTCAACTGGATTGAATTTTAAGATCTAACCGTTTTCCTTCCAATTTCGGTGTTATGATTTACGTTTTATCTAACGCTGTTATGTCGTTGTGTGCACCCATTAAGGCCAATTTGCACTGGTGCAATAAAAAACATTGCAGTGCAGTGGTTTATTGCTTCAAAATTAGTAATTTATAACGCAAGCTTAGCTAATTATAGAATGTACTGTAACGTAAAATGTTGCATTGTTTTCGTGTAGCTCTGAGTAATTATTATCGACATTTGCAAATAATATTTTATGCAACGCGTATTTTGAGGGAGGATTTTAACCCTTAAATGCATATGTTTTTGCCCAACACTTAATGCATGAGTGGGGTCATTTTTGACCCCATGTTCTACTGTATCAAAAAACACTGCACTAGCTATGTATTACTAAGGCCCAATTAACTACGGTAGTTGGGAATACTCGTACTCAATCATACACTACTGCAACCATTGCATAGTTTCAATATTGACACTAAAACTGATCTCGACAAGTGCTGCAGATGTACACTGCGTGATCCTTACATACTGGATTTTTGCAATTGTCACAAATTAAAGCAGTTTTCTTATCTTGCTCTCGTGGGCATAGCATGCATCTTTTCCGTTTTCGTTGTCCTTTATCTACTTCTACAGCTTGAATGTCCGGTTCCTCTCGGTGATATCCCAGACTATTCAGCATTGTAATAATAGGACAATGCAAATTGACAACGTTGACTCGGATTTGCAACCAAGGATGAAGCAGTTCATTACCCAACACCTCTAGGAACAATCTTCGATGATGAGCTTTACCAACTTGGAATGTAGGAAATTTGTTTTTGAAGATTACGTAAGCATTAATTCCAGCCAGATTCAACGTATTATAGAAATGGACCATAGGCCACCGTCTTGTTCTCTTTTGCACGCTATAACCATGGCATAATTGATCCACCGTATCCACTGCACCTTTTGTTTTGTTGTAATTTATGACCATTTCGGGCTTGCCCGATTCAGCATCGATTGCATTATCGCGATGCATTGAAGATAGCATAATTACAACTCTGTCCCGCCTGGGAACGAACGAACACATAGTGAGATTGGCAGCATGTCCAAAAATTGTGCTTCCAATTTCGCGATTGTTAGCTGTACGGAAAGCTTGCGGTACTTCGGTTCTTGTCTTGCGTACTGTTCCCAACAAAGTTATATCCATCTTGCCAAGGTCTTCAGCTAACTCTGCCGATGTGTAGTAATTGTCGGTTGTTATATTCATTCCTGATTTTCTAAATGGTTGAACAAGCTCACAAACTACGGTTCGCGCTAAACCAACTTGAACCTTACCATCTGCTGGTTTACCGCAGTACGGAATTGCATTGAGAACGTAGTGACTGCCAACAATAGCGAGCAGAAAATTTTTTAAACCATATTTGTCGGGTTTAGATGGTAAATACTGACGAAAAGAGCACCGTCCCCGGAACGGCACTAGTTGCTCATCTATACAGCAATAGGGGCCAGGATAGTAATTTCGAATGCAGTTTTGAACGAACTGATCAAAGATTAGTCGATAAGCCGCAAACTTATCACGGTCTTGACCTTTGCACCTCTGACTCCGATCATCGAAACGTAAGAAATTGAGGATTTCTTCAAAACGATTTATTCCGAAAGCACATTTGAAGATATCTCTTCCGTTAGCTAGCAAATCACGTACCGGCTGATGTTGGCCTTTGTATACTCCAATCAAAAACGGTAATCCTATTATGCCCTCGATTTCAGCAACAGTGACCTCCGACCAATTCACATTTTTGTTCGTCCATACATATTGGTGTACCTAACAATATCTTTCACCATTTGATCTGAGAAGAGACACTTGAAGGCATCTTTGGCCGAAGCTACATGATTTGCGTCACCCCTGTTTCCTTCAACTGACCGCACGATGTTTCGCGCGGGTGTTTGGGTTGCTAAATTGAAGGGTTCTTCTTGCCATTTCCGACTATCGCTCGAAACGAAAACTCGACCACGTGCGGTAGGTGATGTAACATCCGAGGACGCTTTCAATTTTATAGCAGTAGCGACAAATCCGTAATTGTCCGATTCATCTCCTGAGGACATTGAACTGTCTAAGGTAGAGTCATCTCCACTGTTGTATTCAGAATCTGAGGTGAGGTCATCATTTGAACAGTAAGTGTCGTTTGACGAAGTGTCATCGTCTTCCGACTCTAAACCACAGACATCATCTCCGGATGATACACTATTTTGGAAAATTTATCTGACTTTCCCCGGGCCATTCAGTTCGTAGTCGCCACATTATTAGCTTTACGTGCTCGAACATAACTTCTGGGAACAGTCATGTCCCATGAAGAATCAAAATTATCAAATGTAACTTTATATCTAGTTTTCAAAACTTTGAGTATTTTTGCAGGCCACCAAAATCCCATTTTTGCTTCGTCTCTCCAAAACACTTCTACTGCAGAATTTGGCTCAAATACCATTGTTATTTACTAATTGTATGGCGTAATATTACAAGAATAACTTTATGCTAAATCCCTGAAGTGAAAGAATCGTAAAAAATTGTTATTGCATAAGTGGGGTCAAAAACGACCCCATGGGTTATTTTTGACAAACACAAAATTTTGTAAGTATGCGTTCCAAAGTATCTTCTGGAGTGTTATGGTTGTTAACTCAGACGTGAGCCATGAGGCGTCACAAAAGATCATTACTGTAGCTCCTTTTGAAGCAAAGCAATAACCGATATAAATGAGCGTGGGGTCGAAAATGATCCCACTTATGCACTTAAGGGTTAAACGATATCTCAAGTTTTGGTAGTTCTTAAATATAGTTTGAAATGCTGAGCACCGATGCTAAATAAGAAAATTCAAGATATTCAATCCCCTAAAATCGAACATAATACTGAAATCTGCCGACAGTGCGAACTTTCAATCTAATTATAATTTTGAATTTATTTCATTACTTTTATAGTAAAGAATAGCTCATAAATGTCTCCTGTTTGACATGGTTTAATCGGGAAATATCAGCATACATGTTTTCATTTAACCTTAACACAAACTGGTAAAGATATTCGTATTAAGATTAAATACGCATATTTTTTTATTTAAATACAATAATTCTACAATGTTATGACATATATAATGTACATTTTAGATGTGATAAGTTACCCAGACTTTTAGGCTTTGAATCTGTTCGTCTCTTTCTGAACAATGTATGACTGGGCTTGGCTAAGCTCTTTTGAACTATGTACGGCCGGCTCGCCATGTAAACATGCCTAGACCTGCTCGGATATTCATGAACTGTGTCCGACTCCACTCGACTCCTACGACAGGAAGCCAAGCTTGCCTCCGTTCAACTCTTGCTCCCAACAATAAACAATTATGATTTTCTAATATTGGAGAGAACATAATAAGACACAAGCCACCAACGAAACTATATATAGTCGCTTTTGGACATTTTAAGAGTCCGAACCGAGGCATTTTCAGCTGTTATTGCTGCTCGTATACCACTGTATCATACGTCAGTTGGTATAATTATGTGTGTTCTGTTATAAAAAAGACCTTATAAGAACAGCAACTTTTACAGAAACACTAAGGTCGGCTTGGCTCTCGAAGTAAAATCTTAGGCTCTGTTTTGGCTTAGCTGATCAGTCAACATGGCACATTCAGCTCGGGTTGGCTGTAGAGCGAATTCCAACCGCGTCGGAAGCCTAAATTTTCACACATAATGTACGTTTCTCCAGTTAGTGTCTTAAATGCGGAATATATGATTTAATTATTTAAGAAAGCGTGGCCCACATTCTAAACATTGCAAAATATTCTATTGTTTGAACAGGTAGCCTCGGAACGCTGGAATTTTCATTGCTGTATGATTCTGCGGAACAGACGCTTGTGGCACATATTTTTAAAGCATCCGTAAGTCGTATTTATTTTGTATGGGGTCGTAAGTGGTGTTCTTTATTTTTCTTCAAACACTTATTGAAAATATAGTTGAAATCACTATTTTTCTAAGTGTGGTGACCTCCACCAGTGCACAAGAGCTGGTATTGACATTTTGTTAATTGAAGTTTTTGCCTTACGTTGGTTGACGTTCAGACGTTCGGAAATATATCAACTTCTTACAGTAGCACAATACAATTCACAGGGCACAATACTTACCACAATAGCACAATTCTTTGAGGTGTTTCTCGATGGTGTTACAAATTTTGGAGCATGGATTCGGTTAGTAACAGCCTATAAGTGGTTTACAAGAATATGCAGATGGAGCCATTAGCAAAATAACTATGCTTTATTAGCGAGTGTTCACGATCTGTATGCTGGCTGCCACTTGATAGAAAAAACAACGAACTGATCACAAATAATGCTTTACATATGCTCATTAAGCACGCAGGAACCTAGCAAATACCTTAACAAATAATAAATGTTTTGCAGTCAACGCACGCAGAGTACGAGCATTTTTAGTCACATTGAGATAATTTCCAGTTGAACGTTCGTTTTAGTTTGAGCTGCCTATACATTAATTCTGACATTAGTTTCATTCTGACACAACTATTTACTTTAGCAAATAAACAGATTCTTTGTATATTAAAATTACCGAGGAACTCCTTTTTGACTCCGTTTGGGGTACATATTTCTGGCTATATCTACTAATGGTGGGCTGATGAATGTGTTCACTTCAATAATAAGGAGACGACTGTGCATCTGACCTGGATGGTATTAACAATGACTCAACACTCTCATTGAACTACCATTTGTCCTGACCATGCCTATTTAGCAACTTTGTTTTATTATTATTTTCAGAATTTACGGGCAATGGATTCCAATGGATTTTCAGATCCATATATCAAGCTTCACTTACTACCAGACGCGACCAAAGTGAGTGCATTTTGCGCAGCTTTTTTAACCTTTTGATATCCGACTTGATTAGTCTATCGCTCCAAGTTTGACAAACTGAAATCGACACCACGATCGAACTGGGTTGTACGATTGAAAGCGGCGTGCGCAAACCACTGAACTATCTAAAACCTATCGCTCGGTTGCTTAACAGCGAGAGTTACATTAACGAACGTTCAAACATACATCACACGATAAACCGTGTTAACATAACTGGGTTTATTTGGCGTGTGGGGCATAAAAATATTAATCAGATATTTTACATTTAGCTTTTAAAGGTCGAGGATAAAGCAGCCGTACCAGTTGATATGTTCGTGTCCCAACAGGAAACCTACTACAGGTTCCAAGCTTATCCTTAGATAGAGTTATTAAATGGTATAAGATGGTTGTCACTTGGGTTTCAATTTTTTAGCAGTATGTATTACGGATTGCTTTTCTCATTCTGAAATCCTAGATATGTTTTATACTACCATATGTCTTTGTTTGCCAGTGCATGTGGACCCCCTATATTAATTCGCTGTGCGATAGGAGCAGTAAAAGCCCAACAAGTGAAATGAAGTACAAAATGCATCACACAAAATATTCCTGGATAATCAACATTCATGCTCATCGGCGCTAATAGGTTTACCCTCCTGAAGCTTGCCCCTTCCCGCTCGTCTCGGAGCACCGACTGTCCCAACTCTGCTGACAGGTTTTCCACCCCCCCCCCTCCCGGCGGCACCGAAAGCATAAGCGCTGAACGCGCCACACTCTTCCCGCATCACACCGCCGGCAGACTTACCCTCTCCTGAGAAGCCGAAGGCCCCTGCGATGTCGGACCTTGAGCACGTATGACAATCAAATAGCATTTACCGTTCCTGTGTGTCGTAAAGTGATTGTTCCCTATTTGTTTAACATCCTAGATATATTTTTATACAACAAGCACTTTGCGCGGTTTGCAAACAAACAGTATCATGTAACCAGGAAAGAGTAAACGATACAATACCAGGGAAAATTTAAATTTATGCAATAAGCCACAATTATAATTTTTGCTTTAGGCATCTAATTAATGTAAATTTATGGTTAAAGAAAATACGTATAATTCAGTAAAATTTAGTACTACACTTGAAACAAAACTCAAGCGCAAGACCAAATTAAAAAATCAAAAACGTAAAGTGTTCTAGTATATTATGGCATTGAAAATTTAGACTTTTAAAAAATATTGTATTGCGCGTTGCATGCACAAGTCGATTAAATTGCAAGCAGATTTGTGCTTTCAAAGACAACTCGTTTTGCTTCGTATTTATGAACCGAACTATGTAAAGGAAAGTGTAAACGCACGAAATGGTATTTGTTGAACTTCAACAACATTTCAGAACTACACATGTCAAAACTAACATACTCGAATTTACATTTTATATAACGAGAACTGTCAAACCATATTACTTATACAAGGGAGCAAAACAGAAATTCCGGGCTTTGTGCTTAAACCGATGACATAACATGCCCTAAAGTTCAAACCGACCATTAACTATGTCTTATCGCCAAAGTTGTGAATTCTAGAGTGTTGAATATGTAATTCAGAGAGGTGTGCATAGCTATAGTGACCATATAAAGGGAAATATAGTGTTTGGGCTTAAGCCGATAGTATAACATGCCCAGAATTTCATATCGATTGTATTCATATTGTTTGTATCAGCAATTGTGTTAATCCAATACTACTAGCTACAATTATTCCTGAACAATGCAAGATGTATACAAAATTTTTCAGTGTCATGGATCACAGATGGTGCAATTGTTAATAAATTTCCAAGGCAAATTGAATGATATTCATATTGTAGCCTATTGGTGGATTTTCTATCTCAACTTGGTGCACATATACTACATTTACATTTCAGTCAACCCAATTGGTCACGAAAATTATTCATAAAAACTTGAACCCGATTTGGGATGAAAAGCTGATTTATCACGGTATTTGTGAAGATGAACTCTTGAAGAAAACGCTCAGGTACTGTACTGCAGCAAAAATAACACATATTCTATAGATACAAGCTCATAAGAGCGTAGAGGGTTACCCCTGTGGCGTCGGACATCCCTCGGCGGAAAATGCTACCCTCCCGCTTCCAGGTTGTTTAACCCACAGATTGGCGCAAAGCCCCGTGCTCACGGCCCATACAATTTCTCAAAAATTGACAAGAATGGGGTCAATCAGGGAAAATAGGCACAAATTCTTTAAAATTAAGCGACATTTTAGGAAAAGCTGGGAGAAATTAGCAGAAATGGAGATAATTGTGCAAAATTGGGGAAAATTATAAACTTTTAAAAGTTGGATCCAACCGCGCACCCGCTCCGCCACGCACACCACCGTCCTCTCGCTAGACAGATGAGCCCCTCTCCCTGGGAGGGCGAGAGACGCCCACCTCCCGTAGCACTGGCTACCCCATGGAACCGCGGACCATAAGCAAGTATGATTTTATGTATTTAAAAATGTAACATAGTAGAGATATACCTTTATTTAATTGCTATTTTTTGGTGTCACAGGCCTTGGTCGCCTAGATGCGACGATCTACATCTAATCTAAATACTCGCAGAAAAGCGATCCCAGGGAAGAGTATAAACGTGTGGTGTAATAAATGCCTATTTACAGTAACATTTATAATCAACTTTAATTTTTTCTGAAACAATTGGAAGTTCTAATGCCATCGTGAGAAACCTTAGAGTAGTTGGGCTTTAGGTGAAGAAACAGTTTTACGATACAGTCCGGTGTTTTAGGTTATGGATTCAGATATGGTTAAAACTAAGTCCTGGGAACTCAACATTTTTATGACCTCGTCTACAAAATAAATCAATACCATTCCGTTATTTTTCTAACACCCTTAAAAGCTATAATGATTGATTTTAACTGTACTAAAAATTTAAATGTGCCTTCCAACTGTTAATTGTGCCTGCTGAAATGAAACTATAAACTAATGTAACCCTACGGAGGCTGCATGAATTTGTCTACTGTAGTGAACTATTGACTGCTGTCATACTATAAATATTAAAATTTTAATGTGCATATTTAAGGGAGTTATGGTTCATTTTACCATTCACTGATTATCGCTATTAGCTACCGGAGATGCGGCAAGTACAGTTATTTAGCCATCGATGAAATTTGTTTGAACCCAATTGAAAAATAGAAGAGAATAGACCAGAATACAGTTAAAATGAACAATGGAAGCTTGAAATAAAGCTTATAACTGTCTATGGAACACCTAGAACTTTGATAAACAGAAGCCTAGTCACAACTTTGTGCTATGGCAGAGTTCGGGTAATAAATAAGGACCGAAACATAGTATTTTGCGCGAAACTTGCAAAGTTTTCGAGAAATTTAGACACTAGATTTGCCAATAAATGGAGCTGTCCTATTGTCCGATGTCTCGTCTCTGTACTTGCTTTGTACTCATTCAACTTAGTTCTTGACTGTAGGGCACTGAAGCTCGTTTAACAAAACAAATAGCTAAGCATTTAGGGCAAAACATGATGTGTAATGAATATTGATATTGCTACAGATTTGTGATAAAGCTTTTTAGTTTCTATGATCAATGATGTTGTACAGCTTCCAAAACCATAGCACCGTTTCATCCCCTTGGGAACGCCATTGATAATGGAGGTTTAAAGGGTGTAAGAAACATGCTGTACTCCATTATTAACCTTTATGGCCATAGCTGGCTTGTGTATTGTGTAATGTTTGACAAACTGAGCCAGCTATCTGAGCTGTCTGGGAGCAGTAGCTCGATTCCTTATGGAATTAAGTAAAGTGAGCGAATAACAACGTGCGTGCAAACATGCGCAACGCGACTTGCTTTGAATGCACAACGTGTTGCTATGTGCGCTAATGCCAATTAGCAGAGATGGGCATGAAAGGGTTAGCAAAGCGACTATTTTTATTAAATACCTGTTTAAAATGGGCACAGAAAGGAATAACATCAATGTATTTACATCTATTTCAACCTAACATAGCTTGCATGATCTGTTAATTTGCATCAAAAATGCCTATTTATTTCACGGCTGCTGCTAGCTTAAGGGCTATGCATGTGACAACAATATCCACGTGTTAGGTACATGACACCCCTGGGTTCTAAGATTACTATTTCTCATTTCTCGATTCAGTAGTGACAGCGTTTGGCACTCCACCGGAAGATTTAAAACTTGCCGGCTGTCCTTCACAAAGTTATACTATCGTCGAATATTAACTTGCGCTCGAATTTCTTTTTAGGATAAACAGCTATGTGCGCGGGTTTTGGGTTTACTCTAAAACCTATTAACCACAGTAACATCCAATACGATTCGGATGACAAAAGGAGAGTTATAACTCAGTCAAGTCCTGGTCGAACAAACTGTCTAATTCAAGATTATGTTTTCACCAATTTGCAATATTTATATTTCACGGTTCCAAATTATTGTTACTAATCGGGTTTATATGCAATGTTATACAATTGGTATTCCTTCACGGCTTGTGACTAGGTAACTTTGGTTGCTACCGCCACAAAAAAGACATTGGCTCTGTACTGTACATGATACACTATTATAATACAAATAAATATGTTTTATTTAGACTGACGGTGCTCGACCAAGACAAATTTGGTCATGACGACTTTCTTGGTGAAACCAGGATTCAGCTGAAGCGCCTTTCTTGTGGCATTGAACGAAAATTTAATGTCTACTTAGAAAAACAACTTCCCGTATGTTGTATCTGATTAATTGTCTATTATCCATTAACAATTTACTTTTCAAATCGAAGGCGCATTAAAATTTTTGGCAATTACGAGCAAAATGGTATGGAAAAATTGAGGAAAATGTGGAGAGAATTGGGAAATGTTTTGGTTAATCCTCCAACCACCGGTCGATACGGACGCTGAGCCATTATAACTAACCGTATTAAACGGATTGTGCTAGCTTTCCACGATCTTGATTGGCTTTGTTGAAGATTTAATAGCAATCGTATTATCCGTAATTATAAATAAACATATCTTCTGCACAGGCTTTTGGAGAATATAGGCTGTGATCATTTCTTCTTAAGCGTTGTAAAATCAAATTCTCTTTATATAGATATGGCAATATAAGCGCAATTTGATATTTTCACGAGTAAAATCCTTCTTTGTTATATGTAAATCTGAACACATGAGCTAGATTTTCTTACATTTTTACGCAACAGCATCAATACCAACGTCTAATTGTAAAAATTGAATCACACTAAGCTACATTCTTGACACAAACTTGTACATTATTCGAAGTCACATCTTGTTACAGAACAACAACCGTTTCCCTAGAGCGAGATAATGATGCATTTGGAGGCAAAACTGGAAAACCATATGATTGAGCACATATTTGCCTTTTTTCTTAGGTTTCAAAGCACGAAGACTTACTCGTGGAACGTGGTAAAATATTAATCTCGCTCAACTACGTGTCTGCCAAATCCCAGCTAGAAGTTGGAATTATACGTTGTGCCGAATTATTAGGAATGGATCCGAACGGTTATTCCGATCCTTATGTCAGAGTGTAAGTGATTTTAAGCATTCCTAATACTACTGTTATTTAGTTTCAATTTGAAATTTTGTGTTAATGTAAGCTTGCTTTTTAATTTGCGTTTTTGCTTTGATCATAAAAGTGAACGTCTGAGTATAATCGTGCAATCACAATCTTTGGTCATTACCTGAAACCACGCACAAAGATATATAGATATATCTCAAGATACCTATATACTTAAGGAAATGCTCCTGTTACTGTGGTTGCTCTGTCACAACATTACATGTATATAAATTTAATATATTGATACTTATTAATAAGTAATTAACTTTTGGCTTTTAACTCTTGATATTTTGTTCTTTCGGTTTGTTCCAAATTTTGAACGGTTTTATAGTGGCTTAATGCCATTTCCCTGTAAGTTTTAAAATATTGATTTGATAAAGCTCATTTTAAGATTATTCAATTTGTCTCAGTGTGCCAAATCAAATGACACCCAGCCGACTATATTTATAGTGGGGGATCAGTGTAGCATCTGAAGCGCACCACTCTTATACGACCATCAAGAAACCTAAAAACTGAAGATATATATAATGCAATATGACCCATTGAGTCGATCGGAGTAGTTAATTTACGTCTCTAAAGTTTATATAATATATATACAAATATATGTTTACTCAGCATGAGAAGTTAAGACACGCACTGGCCCACGGACAGTGGCCGCGAACTAGCGCGAAGCGGGTGAACGCCGCCCCGGCTGTAAGCGCTATTTCGTGCTAGTATATCTTAAGAAATATGTACAGTTTAAGTAAAGTACTTCCTAATATTAAAATTATATATACTAAGCAATTACGATAAATTGGGGGAAACACAAGTTGCTGCCTGTTAGCAGAAATTCTGTTCTTTGATTCTGTGTACAAAATCCTACTTTGAAAAAGTTTTTTTGCATAAAATAATGTTTTTACCGCATTGGATGCAGGAATATACTGTGCATGCCAAATTAATCAATCTGATTTGACATTTAATTGTGATAGAATTTATATTTCGGTCATATTTGAATAGGGAATATACTATGCTTGAATAAAATATTTACACTTCTTGAGATGACCATTCTCGAGTATAATTAAGCAACAAAAGTGTATTTAAAGTTTACATTAAACATACACTGCGGGAAAGTCAAGTCACAAAAAAGATACTTTTGCAAATAAAACCAACCGTACACGCATGAGAATTGCATTTTACTTCGATCTACAAACGTGTTAGTAACAATCCAATCAGTTACTTTATATAATTGCTCAACGGACCAAAATCCCTGATTACTGGAATTGGAAATTACACTGTTGTAAAATCATAGTTAAACAGAAGACAATAAAAGCTGTTTATCTTTTCTGGTTTATAGCAATTGTTTCAAGGAACATGTAGGTTTTCAAACCAAAACTATAACACTCTCATTATAAAGAACTGAAACTGCATTCGCAACCACAGAATTAAATGGAATTTTATTGAAGAAAATGAATACGTTTTTAATAGGTAAAATTGTTACACGTTTCATTAATTTATTGACTTGATGATACGCTTGACTCTGCAACGTCACAGTTGTCACATTTGGGTAGCAGCTGTAAAATGAATCTAATATTTGCAAGAAAATGAACATCATTAACGTGTGATATAAACTTATTGAAACAACTGATGCAACCTGAGCGAATTTTTTGGTCCGTACCGGTCCCGCCAGAATAAGTCTCCAATTTAATTTGAACCAAATGGGGTAAAAAAATTTGTTTAGCCATGGTACTAGTGTACTGACACATATTTCTTGGGAAGTTTTGAATTACGTTATGTTCATAGGAATGTTATCGCAACATATATTAAGGATTTACGCAGTTACTGCGAGCACCAGTTTGAATCTCGAAAAAATTCGCAATAATGTTCATTATAAATATTAGGTCTTACAGTGCAGTATATTATCGAAATGTGGGAGGACAGAAATGTTCTATCGTGTGTTGGAAAATTTTTGAGACAAAAGTGAACATATAGCGCCAAGCTCACACAATTTCAGTAACCATATATTGTATATTTAACACACACCAGGGTGTTGGGCCAAAGTTGCGTCACAAAACATTTTTCTCATTTGTGACAAAAGGTACAAGCAAAAAGTTGGCGAAATGAGATAACGCAAGTCTCGCAACGCTAGGAAATATGTAGCTAAAACTGATCAAATGTGGGTAAGTTGAGTTGAATAAAAACTTGTTGTTCTCGTAGGAAAAACTTTTAACGGTTTGGGCCCGTCTATTTGTCAGACCCGTGCCGAGCGATAAATTTTAAAATCGCTCCGTGGATATAACTAATTTAAACTGTACGACAAAAAATCAAAAAACTAAAAATTCCAAGATTATAGGTAGTAGCAGCAAATAATTTTGGTATCTTGACTCAAAACGTGGTTTCTCAGACCCTATTTATTTCATTAAAAATGAGTTATACAAATGATAACGTTGATAGAACGCTATGCCGTCTAATGTAACTTGCGCTGTAAAAATATATCTATCACCGAATTACAAACCATAACTACTAAATCTGAGCGAGTTTTAAAATGAAATGTACATGTTCGACTGCGCTGCCCAACAGTTTACAACAACAACAAGCAACAAAAAAGTTTATTAACGTAACACATATAGCAAACTGGCCTAAACTAAGTATTTGTTTACGACAAACAAATGCTTACTTTAGGCCAGTGTCTATCCATCTTTAGGCATGCATATACTATTTAAAAATTATGCAGAACCATAAATTTTGGTTGAGTTACAACTAAATTTAATTATTACACATTTATGTAAGTATACAAGTAATAATGAAAACTATTATTTTTTTTACACTATTTTCGTATAAGTAAAATTAAAGGTGAATATACTTATGGCTCAACGAACATTAATATTGACTAATCTTCCTCATTTTTACAACATCGTATGCCGATTATATCTTGCTTGGTAAGCATATATTTTCAACTTTTTTGCTCAACTTCCGAGATATATTTCATATTTATCAAAATCTCAAATCGAACTGTAATGATATATAACATATAAATGTTAATCTGAGATATATTATGCCGTCATTAATATTTCTGTGGTCTATGTTATCGCATTTGCCCTCATATTATTATAGATGGCTGAAACCAGACAAGAAACAGAAATTTAAAACTCCGGTCGTTAAGAAGAACTGCAATCCAGTATTTGAAAAGGTAACAAAGGTTATATTTGGCAATACAACTTTACAATCAACGTTCGAACACATTGCGAGGATTATGAGGGTTCCGATAATAGGTCGTACTCTCTATGTCTGAAAAAAAAATAAAACTTGTCGCCGAAAATTTAAAATGACAGGATTTTCATTACGCCAAGAACTTTTGTTTGAATGCATATTATGGTCGCCCAGCAATTTTCATAGCACGGTTTATTTTCAATTCACCCACAATTTTAAATATTAACGTGTCCTTGCCTTGAAATACAAATACCTTGAAATTTTAAATAAGAGGGTTATTTTTGGTGGACCCACAAATTTGAAATTCACTAAATATTTTGGACTGAATTATGATTTATTCACAAATCTATTAAAAATTTTCTTTCCCTGAACAAAGTGTTCGTGGCTTAAAAGTTACGTTCTTTTTTTGTCGCGTAACTTTCGATTCACGCACGATATTTTGTGAATAATTTTGAAGTTATGCTAACTTTTATGTGAATGATATCGGTCATGAACATATAACTGGTTGTGGTTAATATTTATATACGACAAACATTGCATGCCTTGCACCCATATAAAAATACCCGTGAAAATTTTGCCCCACTATGTGCAAATTAATGTGCGAATTAAGCTGTTAAACATGTATTGCTAGACTCAAGGGTAAAATTTTTGTGGTTCCTCGGCGTATATTTTAAGGTCCCAAATAGTTTTGATATACTTGCGCAACAAAATAATTATAATCTTTGGATAAAACGTTTCAAATTAGGAAACATATTCAAATCTAGTTTGTTCTAATAATCGGATCCAGCCGGAAAATTCTAAAAAATGAATCAGACTGCACATTCATAACATAAGGCCGAAACCACCAAATTAATCGATAATAAGTGGTTTGTTTCACACTTATCATGGCTGGGTTAATCATATGTAATAATATAAATCATTAAGTCTGAAAAAGGTTTGAATATACTTGCCGAAGCGAAGGTTCAGTAAGGGCTCCCTACCTTGGAGCGTCGAACCCATTCGAGAGCGCATCATTATGATCTTTGAAAACATAAATTAACAATATTATTGGTGTAATCAATAATCTACGCGGTGTTATGTTCCGGAAAATTCTAGCTCAGTTCTATATTTTGAGCATTATTCTATCGTAGCAAATTGTCCAGTGATATATATGAGTCACTAATTGAACCTATGAACTGGTAATAGTTACCCTTCAAGTAAATTATAGGACATAGCAAAACAGATTTTCCTTTCTCAACAATGTATTACATTTGAGTAGATGGGCGCATTATTCTGTGAATCAGCAATAACGGTCAACTGCTTGTAAATTACAATTCCAAGTATCATACGATACCATAGCGAAATTTCAGGAATTCAAATTCACGTGTCCAGCTCAAGAACTGATGTCAAAGCGAACTCTTGAAATAACTGTTTTCGACAAAGACGTTGGCAAGCACGATGACTATATCGGTTAGTGATTCGTAGCATAGTTTACTTTTGATACTTCTCTTTCGACTCTCGTATATTCGACTTTTCTATCAAAACTATTCTATGGCGCTCCTAAAACAAATATACACAATTATTCATTTACATGTTAATAGTTCTGATTAAAAGTTCCAGAGTTTATAATTCAACAACTTGGCAAGGACACGATTATATAAGCGACACGTAAAAAATAATTATACACTGGAATTCATTTCATATATTTGGAATTGTCGATGTGAAAATTTGTGGCCAACATTTTGTTTAGAATAAAACATCCTAATCGTTGAAAATAAATGTAATTAGAGACCTATAATTTGCTTTAGTCATACCTGCGAATCATAATGAGATACTTTTCCGTGAGCAAATTGAAACACCGCTACAAGCCTAGCTAACTGACCATACATGCACGATGTCCAAGGTCCCGGAGGGGCAGCCACCGGCCAACCAAAGGGAGTGCTAGGCCAGGGGGGATAAATTTTCGAAATTATTTCAGACTCAAAATTTGTCCTTAATATTTGACAATTTTCACCCAATTTTTACAATTTTATTCACAATTTTGTTAATTTTTCATAAAATTTTCCCGCACAGCAGAGCACTTGCGGAGTCTCAGGAGAGGACGGCCGAGCTACCTGTCTGGGTGCGGCCGACCGGCACTACACTAGGGAGTCCGGCGCCTTAGGGGAGTAATCCCCAATGTCCGATCCTATAAGCATGTATGCTAACTGAAAACATGCTTCTTAACTGTACTTTGGTCGTATACAACTTTTATCGCTGAATATTTGATCCTTCTGTTTAAGTACAAAATCGCAACTTCCATCACCCTACTGCATGTTCCTCTATCAAATATTAGATCGAGAACAAATCTGTCAAGTCTCTAAATCTGACAGTCCGCATATCTTTTTAGAAATCACTAAGAAGACAAATAGTATGAATGTGAGTACAATTTAGAGTATTTTCATAAACCAATCTTGTATTCTCAAAAAATTTCCCAACAAAAACCATAATATATTAGAATGGGATCGTAGTACACGAGAACTGTATACTGCGCGTTGATACATGTGATGTTTCTGCGGCATATATATAATGTCAGCTATCAGTGTATCACACTTCCCAAAAGAATGTCCATGGTTAAATCTAATATTGATATAGCCTGAGCTAGTAATGCTAGCTCTTCAAAAATTATCAGCTTTCAAAGTTCTAAAATCAATTGCTTAAGTCAGTCAATCGTTAGTGGTAACACAGGATCTTTCTACGGTCTTCAACAATATGATATAGATGGCAGGGCTATGCACATAGTATCTGGAAATAAAATAAATAGTTCGGTCCGTAGCGATGAACACTAGTTATTTTTAACATGTATGAAACGACATAAAATTACAATATTGCGTAATTTTTTATTTTGCAATTTAACCTTGAGTTTATCGCAGGTGGCATTCAAATGAGTAGTATCACAAAAGGTGGGCGCCGTCGAAATTGAAATAATATGTAAAACATTTTTTGCAATTTAACGTTTAATTCATTGCAGGTGGCATTCAATTGAGTAGTACAGCAAAAGGAGAGCGCCTTCGACATTGGAATGATGTGCTTAAAACGCCTAACAATAAAATTCAAAGATGGTATAAGCTTAGTGATGAACAGTTCAGCTGAACGATTTCCCGGTTTTTATCTCTGCACATTCCGACTACTGAATTCCAACAGGAAATATCATTGAGAAATGTAATTATTTAAGCTGACAGATAATATAACATTTATATACGGATTATTTAATGTATCATAAAGTTATCGTGTTGTAAGTGCACTCATTGTACCCAATTTTTTTTGTATGTAGTTAATTCATAAAACCATAAAACTTTGTTGAACAAATTTGCATTTGGTGTAATAACAATGAAGTATATATATTCTCATGCAAAGAATTGAATTCGCGTTTTGTGATTTCGAATCCAACCCTTGTGTGTAGAGCAACTGAACTATAAACAAGCGATTGCTTAGAGCTTACAATACACTCAGGTACTTATCCCTCACAAAAAATTTATGTGTTGTGTAGTAACCAGTTTAACAAATTGTTGTTACTAATAATATTATTAATTACAGGAAGATTAAGTAACAGGTGTAGCACAGCCATCGTGCGTTAAGAGATTTGCACGCACGGTTGTAACGAGTTCAGACGAGTGCGTCAGCACGAGTTTGAACAAGTTAAACAACACAACCGTGCGTACAAATCACTTAACGCACGCCCGGCAGTGCTACAAATGACTTGTAATACAGCTAATTTACTAAACATGTGTTATGCATCGTTCACAGAGATCTGCGTGCACGAAAAGCACACCGTAAGCTATTGCAAAGACGATATATTTTCGTTATGTTATTGCAGAGTGTAAAGCTTTTCTATTTTGGTTCCAACAATAGCGTTGCCCATAAATATTGTTGTTGCAATAACGTTTGTTTTAGTGCACATAACAAAGAAACTATATTGTTGTTGCAACATAAATAGCTTGCTCAATGCCATTGTAGCGACAATACAATCTAACACAAATGCAGCGACAATATTTTTCTCGTAGCATGTTAGCAACATTAGCAGTTACGAGTATATTTAACTGCAATATAATGCTGGCTTCTATTGCATTAACGATAAAAATTTGGTAGCTATTGTAACGACAATAGCATTCATAAATTAATGTCGTGTTTCTGTTCGCAAATATTAATGCGATTCCTACAAAAATTTGGCCTATTGTTTCAACAATAAACATAACTTATTATTTGTACCTGGCTTATTTAATATTTAAATGAAAGCTTAATATGGTTGGCCCAGGTAACCCTGAGAGGCAATACGTTATATCGTTAGAAAGAAGCGCAGAACTGGGGTTCGGCTACTTAGGCTTAGTGTACGTCTTATATATGAGCATAAGCTTAGTATACCGAGACACCGGGTATCGGCCTACCTACTGGGTATCTTACGCTAATTTTGGCTGTTCTCGTAAGCTGCTGCTTCCTTCCATATGCGACTATCACGCTTCCTTGATATGGTTTCTCGATATGCTGAATAAGACGGTTTCTTATCTACAGTCGGTGATGAATATTTCGTGCCTTACTAGTTGGTTTTAATGGGTTTAATGACAATGGACGTGATTTGCAGGATATAGTAAGTCTTCAGTTGTTTGCCTATATATCGCGTGTAGAGAATCCAGAAACGTCATTTTTCGATACGCTGCATGGGATGTTTGGTTATCTACGGATACTTCATGCCTTTTCAAAGGTTTTCAATACGTTTAGTGTCTATAAATTTTTACCAGAATATAGTCTGTCTTCAGCTCTCTATATATAGCGTGCAGTACATAAATGGACAATGCTTTATATATGTTTGTCGTTAGGTTGAATTCGATGATCAGGTTATTCATAGTCCAGCACTAAGATTTCATGCCTTTTTCATTGGTTTTCAGTCAGTTTTAAACTGATTATATTCTGTATGCTGTTCTTTGATTATATTTTGCATTCTCGGTACGGTTATTTTAACCATATTTATGTTTGATCATAATATTGAATTGCCCATTTCAGCACTAACAATACGCTGTCTGTATTGTTGTAGCAATAACCCCCTCACCCGAGGGAACGCAGAGCTCCAGTACATAAAGACTGTACGGCTGGCGATATGTACTTAACTTAATATTCATTGAAGCAATGTCTATCGCTAGTTTAATAATTACTCAGAAATATCAGTGTCAACCATACCATATAAACTGCATACGGTGCCCACCACAGTTCGGTAAATTATTGCTGATGCTAATATGGAAGGAGGCTGCAGCTTACAAGAACAGCCAAAGTTAGTGTAGGGTACCCCGGTACCCTGTAGCTAAGCCGATACCTGGTGTCTCGGCATACTAAGCTTAAGCTTAGGCTCATATATAAGACATACACTAAGCCTAATTCGCCGAACCCATAGTTATGCGCTGTTTTTTCTAACTATATAACGTATTCCCCCTCAGAGCTACCTGGGCCAACCATATTAAGGTTCCATATAAAAATTAAATAAGCCAGGTACAAATCATAATCTATCCTTATTGTTGAAACAATAGCCCAACATTTATAGCAATCACATTAATATTTATGAACATAAACACGACATTAATTTATGAATACTATTGTCGTTACAATAGCTACCAAATTTTTATCGTTAATGCAATAGAAGCCATCATTATATTGCAGTTAAATATATCCGTAACCGCTAATGTTGCTAACATGCTACGAGAAAACTATTGTCGCTGCATTTGTGTTAGATTCTATTGTCGCTACAATGGCACTGAGCAAGCTATTGATGTTGCAACAACAATATAGTTTCTCTGTTATGTGCGCTAAAAGCAAACGTTATTGCAACAATATTTATGGGCAACGCTATTGTTGGAACCAAAATAGAAAAGCTTTACACTCTGCCATAACATAACGAAAATATATCGTAGTTGCAATAGCTTACGGTGTGCTTTTCGTGCACGCAGATCTCTGTGAACGACGCATTAAGTCATTTTGATGCACGGATTTAACTATATAAGCTGTGTTACAATTCACCTTGTACAACAGTTTATATTATATAAAACTGTGCTGCAACTATGTCACAGGCTATTTGTAGCATGGTTAGTTGTGCAATCAAATATTTGTACGCACGGTTGTACAGTTTACTCGTTCAATGTCGTTCTATCGCACTCGTTTGACTCGTCAAAACCGTGCGTACAAATTTCTGAATGTACGACAAGCCGTTGCTACAACTATTACAACTATTGTTTGTTAGCAAAACTCAAAAAATACTACGCAATATAATTTGCTGCTGCTGTAAGCGAATGTCCATAATTTACAGCAGTAATGTTAGCTCGAAAACAGTAATGAAATTTATTTGCAATAATGCCACTATTGACAATTATGTATAGACCACGCTAGTTCCGTTTGTTTCTAAAAAATCTACGCTTTTTTTCGTTTTTAAATTCTTGTTCCTAAAAAAGCGGAAGCAAGTTCGCATCGTACTTAAAACATTTATCAGTCCCCGGCAAACAATTTTTCGTCAACTTTCCTGCTGCAAGACCTAATCTTTTGGTGCTGAACAAAATTGGTTGGTATTGGTATTTAAATGCGTTAGCTAGTATTAAACGGGATATGAGTAGTTGACAAATATTAGTAAACTGTATGACTTCTAAATTTTTCAACGGTGAACACTAAACTTTTAAATAGTATGATTTTCGAGTTTCATCAGAGACATGTTTTTGTTACCTTTCAGTTTAAAAAAAGGTCGGTACAATTTACAAAAAACGTTTGAACCGATATGGGTGTAACTACGTTAATATTTTGGTAAATAATTATAGCAATCAATATTATAGTAATATGAAGTTTGAAGAATAAACCCTGAAGGCTCATTACATGTATTCTAATTTAAAACTGATTTTTTAAATTGTATGAGACTGTCTCAATCAGTGTATGTGTGTATATAAAACAATTTATTTAATAAAATCGGTTTGCTGGTGTTCTGATGCAAATTTAAGTGTTTAACCCTTTCCCGTATAATGTCTTAGATATGATATAGTGTGTATTGTGAATCAATATTTGTAACACAGGTTATATAGTTAAAGCCGTGCATGAAAATGACTTAACGCACGTTTAACTAAATTAGCTGTATTACAAGTTAGTTGTAGCACAGCCGGGCGTGCGTCAAGTGATTTGTACGCACGGTTGTGTTGTATAACTCGTTCAGACTCGTGCTGACGCACTCGTCCGAACTCGTCACAACCGTGCGTAATAATCACTTAACGCACGATAGCTGTGCTACAACTATTACTTATATGTTTGTTGTGTCTGTCGTGCTATGAGTGCTTGGTTCGTTAAGAAACAGAGCAACAGCTTATAGATAGCATACTAGCTAGCGTACTAGGCTTGCAACTAAACAATCCATGTTCAATGCGCCACTGCGATAAAAGCTTCTTCCATAGTCCACAAAATGCAAATTAATTCATGCGGCAAAGATTTAATCAAAATTTCGATCATCGCACAATTAAACCATTCCCATAGCGTATCACCGCGCATTGCGAAGCGATATACTTGTCGTGTTTGTCGTTCGGTGTGCGTTTACGCCTGCGTTATTATTCGCTCGCTTTGCGCGGTTCCTTAAGGAACTGAGCTACAGCGTAATAATAGTGTAGTGGCTAGCGCACGAGGATGTCAACAAAACGATCCAGGTTCAATCCGCCGCTACATAAAAACTTTCTTCCATTCTGCATGCTAATTAGTTCATGTAAATGGTTAATTTTACCTTATGCCCAAGTGGTTGATTTACGTAACTAAATACAAGACTTAAATGGCGTTGTGAAGCTTTAATAATAACCATTCAGAGCCTTAATAACACGAACAATAGCGCCGTCAATGATTTTAGCAAGCGTTATTTTAAGGTAAACAACACAGGTGTCATTTATGACGTCCGTAATAACGCTACTCGAAATATAATCTAATCGCCTAGCAAAGGATTAGTCAAAATAAAGGTATAAACCTTTCACATGTGGTGGTCCTACGTCAACTATATACAATAAGAATTGTCGTATTAACTCAGTTTATTACGCAGAGTATACTTGGACGGGTGTTGTTATTTGCGAGCGCTGTGAGCAGCCTTAAAGATCCGAGCGACAGTGTCGTCATAGCTTAGTCGTTGGCGAGCAGGGCTCTTACGAAAACTACTCAGGTTGGGTTGGTAACGCCGGTAACAGTTTGTTCAAAGCTACTCGAAATACAATCTTATTCGTGAAGCAAGGGGTTAATCTTGCGGTGACGACAGAAAAATTGATAGAAATCAAACTTTTGATTTTATGTGTGCATCAACGTTTAAGAGGTATGTGCCCTCAAAGGAAAACGATTTCAAGTCAAAGACTTCCGGTACACGTTTGGCCCTTAGACAAATATAATGTTCTTTTGCGTTTTCGAAAATCAGATATTCGCGCTAAACATTTTTGATTGTTTTAGGGGACTCGATGACAAGACTTGGGGCCTCACATTGACTAGGCAGGGATCTGATCGGTGACATTTTCTTTTACTAACCGAGACATTTCTCACATAAGGGGGTTGAGATTGACATAGAGTTCGATAGTTTAACTCTCAGATTGGCCCTAACCCTAAGCCTCTAGCAGCTTCATAGGAATTCTTATCTTTTGGAAAATATGATTTTAAAAGCTCAATAATACAAACAAAATCATTTTGCATGCATTACACGAAGAAGGTTTTCAATTTACGATACAGATTCCAGCGGGTGAAATTTTTCCAGCATAATATTCTCGAATTCTTCAGTTCCTGCAAACAGTAACTGCTCTTTGTTCGCAACTTGTTCGATGTTAACTCGAAAATTATATTTTTGCTCGAAGGTGCCAGTCTATGTGTTCGATGTCTGTTTGATTGTACATGTTTAATGTAATATAACTATAGCGAACCGGCAGGTGTCTGGACATGCATACAAGAACATCACAAATTTATAAGTCGACTCAAGCAAGCATACGGCGTAGTACCTAGCATATTTCCAGTGCACCCAGAGTGTAGGGTGTTTAGTTAACGAGATATCCATGCTTTAGGCTGAACGGTATAAAAATAATAGTAACAAAGAACACTACTGTTGGCGTCGAATTCTGGGACTATCCAAACAGCGCCGCGTGCATAACTACGGACTAGAGTGACGGATGCATCGCCCAGTGTGATTGATTCGACTACCACAGGAGAAGCGAATATGCCTGTTAGGCCATGCTCTTCGTATGCATCAAGATCGGCTCCCGTATCGCCTCATCCTAACTGTCATACCAACAATCTGTTTTCGGCCCAGAGGACATGCTTCTGTGACATGGAAGTAGCAGGTATTAAATAACCGCGAATCGTATTTCCCTCTACATCTCCTACCGCAGTTTGAAAAACCGCTAGCAAAATCATTCACGACGGCCGTAATCGAACACGAAGCTCATGGATACGCATGTTGAACATGGAGGACCCGAACCGCGGGATCAGGTAGATAAGGTAGCACCACAAAGGAGACTGTAATGTCTGCAACAAACAGTACTGATGGCATAGCTATTCAAAATTCGAAAAGAATATAAAAATTGTCTGAATGAACATAGAACGCCGCGCACATAAGTGAAAATTTTTTCTTACCTTCATATGAAGTCATGTGCTGAATTTATTTACAGCGAACCACGCTGCATTGTTCTTCTGATAGTTGAAAATATAGGCTTTCATCTCGCAAGAAGCGGCGAGCTGCTACCAAGACATAATTTCCGCAGTTGTTTATACCACTTTTAATTCCAGGAATTAATAGAAAACCCAATTGCCACTGTTCAAACATCCAGACCAACGAGTCGCAAGTTATCTTGTGTAGCAATCGCGCGAAGTCGACATGTGGCTGGTTGACCGAACAGAACACATGTGCTTCTTTGTGTTAGAATCCAGTAATAAAATTTGTTATGTTTCGATTGACCCAAATCCACGTTCATAGGAATTAATACTTTTTAACATTGTAACAAGTTCTGTCCATAACGTGCTTTACTTCTTGCAGAAAGCGCAATATTTCATTCGCTTCTTTGCCCGGCATATACCTTTGCTTCCAAGAAATTGCGTAAATTAAATCAATTACGCAGCACGACTCGTATCGGGACGCTTCTAGAATTACCGCGCCAGAAACAATGTTGTCACTCATTTCCATGCCATGCTTCGTAGATTCAAAATCTTTGTAGTCGACAGAGTATCCGCCAATTTTCATTTGTTTAATTAACGAAACGTTACCATGCTCCGTAGCGTTGGTCTGCGAGCTGCCTAGGCTGCCTATTTCAAGGGTGCAATTCCATACAACATTAAAAAATCATATGAAAAGATGAAGCATTACTCATCTAAATATTAAATGTCTCGACAACATGTACATACACCAGGATACGGTACACATCTTTCGCATTACATTCTTTAACAATTAAAGGGAAAATTTTACTTATATTTCAGTGGAGAATAAAAATATGCGTTGACAAATAGTTGCCGTATCAATGAATAATAATAATTACGAATTTCTTTGGTTTTAAAATATTTAAAGTCATATGCTGTTGCTAAATTTCTTAGATTCTTAAGTAGTTAAGAGTGGAGTTAATAAAAAGATCTATAAAAATTGAAACATAACTTCAAATACGAGTGCTCTAAACATACTTCACGTGCTTCGTGGTCGTCAGCTTCCCGAGTTTTAGCATACTCCACTGCCATCAATTTATCATCACTCAGTATACGTCGTCGCTAAGCCTTAAAATAAATAGGTGTAAGCATCAAATTTTCATTTCTTAGCATTAACTTTTTCATTTTGCTTGAATGGTTGTCTTCCCTGATAGCGGTACAATGGAGGTGCAGCCCCATGGGTTGGTGCACAGTATAAATAGTCAACCACGTTTTTATTTCATTCAACCAAAGTTCTCCAATTATATTACCTTCACAACAAGTATTCCTTTTATAGGTTTGAAACAAATGAAACGGCTGTAATATGTAACGGTGTTATACTGTTGTTTAAATAACATATCTGTTGAGTCCGTCTGTGGTAAGTTCCGAATGAATATATATATATAATATTACTGTAATATCGACGTGACACTGCCTCACCACGCACTTTCAAATACGGTGTCACTACGCCCCAGCTATCGCAACCTCATGGGCGGACCTAACGTGCTCATTACGGACCATCTCCCTTGTCCAGACATAGGAAGCTACGGAACTTAGCAAGCCGGAGGAGTTCTTCACGGGAATTCTTCGGCTCCCGCCGAATGGGTTGCACATGTCATCTTCGTAGTACGACTTTTGAGGTACCCAGACAGATTGGCTCCGTCACCGGCTCACAGGCCTAGGAGACCATGCCGCTATTCACTATCCTGGTATCTGCTGGGAGTTCCAATTGTGCAATTGATGGAGAGGCCGGTGTTAAGATCAAACCCCTAAATCGGAAGTCACTAGTTAATTTTGAAAGTTATTACCTACCAGTCTACATAAGGCTGTAATTTTCGTTACTTTTAATTTATTTAATGTTTCAAATAGAGTTTTTCTTTAGTAGAAAACGTTGAAAAATTTAATTTTATTTTTCTAAAGTACCAAGTATAAAATAATAGCAAAATATTTACGTATATAGAATCTGACAAATGTTCGGTACTGCAACGTCTACTCAACATGAGTAATAGCAGAATGTACATGGCAGTTGCCTTCAAACGAGCAAACTCTTTGCGTTTAGGGACACTTTTTGTTTATCAATAAACTTGGAAATATTAAATCAGTTTCTTAAGCTACAAATTGGCCCTTATTGATAAATCATATACCAGCATGTGTCTCTTACAGTGTGTTTTCTTTACAACCTTCGCCGAATTTCAGTGTTCGCTTGGCAACGTCGTTGGATATCGGTTTTCCACGTTGCTGTTGGTTGCCCAGTCGTCGTTTGGGACTTAGAACGTGTTGTATACTCGACATAATCATAAAATTATTATTACAGATATAGTGTACAGCGCCATTCTGTGACAATTATTTTAGAACAACTGAGACTGTGGTGTAATAAAATACTACGCAATTGCTGATTCACAGAATAATGCGCCCATCTACTCGAACACTTTTGTTACATAGGACATGTCGTATGTAGCTGTGTTACATACGACATGTTGTATTTAACCAGTGTTACACACGACATGTCGTATGTAACCAATGTTACATACGACATGTCGTATGTAACAAATGTTACACAAGACATGTCGTACGTAACCAGTATTACATACGACACGTCGTATGTAACACTGGTACATAGAACTCTACGAAACTGTACTCCAGTTTGATATTGGTGCCACCGTTTACTATGATATTGGTGCCCCCTGTAGTTTGATATTGGTACCCCTCCAGTTTTATATTGGTGCCCCCTCCAGTTTGATGTTGGTGCTCCCTCCAGCTGGATACTGGTTCCCCTCCACTTTAATATTCGTGCCCCTCCAATTTGATATTGGCACACCCTCCAGTTTGATATTGGCACCCCCTCCAGTTTGATATTGGTGCCCCTCCAGTTTGATATTCGCGCCCCTCCAATTTGATATTTGTCCGTTCCAGTTTGATATCGGTGCCCCCGTCCAGTTTGATATTGGCCCCCTGCAGTTTGATCTTTGTGCCCCCCTCCAGTTTGATATTCGCGCCCGTCCTGTTTGATATTGATAACCCCCAAAGTTTGAAATTCGTGCCCCTCTACTTTGATATTAGCACACCCTCCAGTTTGATATTGGCGCCCCCTCCTGTTTGATATTCGTGCCCCTTCCAGCTGAATGTTGGTCCTCCTCCAGTTTGATATTGGCCCCCTCCAGTTTGATATTAGAGCCCCTCCTGTTTGATATTGATCACCCCACAAAGTTTGAAATTCGTGCCCCTCCAATTTGATATTGGCACAACCCTCCAGTTTGATATTGGCACCACCTCCAGTTTGATATTGGTGCCCCTCCAGTTTGATATTCGCGCCCCTCCAATTTGATATTTGTCCGTTCCAGTTTGATATCGATGCCCCCGTGCAGTTTGATATTGGCTCCCTGCAGTTTCATCTTTGTGCCCCCTCCAGTTTCATATTCGTGCCCCTCCTGTTTGATATTGATAACCCCCAAAGTTTGAAATTCGTGCCCCTCTACTTTGATATTGGCACACCCTCCAGTTTGATATTGGCGCCCCCTCCTGTTTGATATTCGTGCCCCTTCCAGCTGAATGTTGGTCCTCCTCCAGTTTGATATTGGTGCCCGTCCAGTTTGATATTCACGCCCCTTCAATTTGATATTGGTGCCCCCGTGCAGTTTGATATTGGCCCCCTGCAGTTTGATATTCGTGCCCCTTCCAGCTGAATGTTGGTCCCCCTCCAGTTTGATATTGGCCCCCTCCAGTTTGATATTAGAGCCCCCTTCTGCCTGATATTGATAACCCCCAAAGTTTGAAATTCGTGCCCCTCTACTTTGATATTGGTGCCCCCTCCAGTTTGATATTGCTGCCCCTCCAGTTTGATATTCGCGCCCCTCCTATTTGATATTGGTCCCTTACAGTTTGATATTGGTGCCCCCGTCCAGTTTGATATTGGCCCCCTGCAGTTTGATATTGGTACCCCCTCCAGTTAGATAATCGTGCCCCCTCCAGCTGAATGTTGGTCCCCCTCCAGTCTGATATTCGTGCCCCTCCAATTTGATATTGGCACACCCTCCAGTTTGATATTGGCGCCCCCTCCAGTTTGATATTGGTGCCCCTCCAGTTTGATATTCGCGCCCCTCCCATTTGATATTGGTCCCTTCCAGTTTGATATTGGTGCCCCCGTCCAGTTTGATATTGGCCCTCTGCAGTTTGATCTTTGTGCCCCCTCCAGTTTGATATTCGTGCCCGTCCTGTTTGATATTGATAACCCCCCAAAGTTTGAAATTTGTGCCCCTCTACTTTGATATTGGCACACCCTCCAGCTTGATTTTGGCGCCCCCTCCTGTTTGATATTCGTGCCCCTTCCAGCTGAATGTTGGTCCCCCTCCACTTTGATATTGGTGCCCTCCAATTTGATATTGGTTCCCTCCAGTTTGATATTGGCACCCCTCCAGTTTGATATTGGTGCCCCCTCCAGTTTGATGTTGGTGCCCCCTCCTGTTTGATATTCGTGCTCCTTTCAGCTGAATGTTGGTCCCCCTCCAGTTTGATATTGGCCCCCTCCAGATTGATATTAGAGCCCCCTCTTGTTTGATATTGGTAACCCACAAAGTTTTAAATTCGTGCCCCTCTACTTTGATATTTGTACCCCCAGTTTGATATTGATGCCCCCTCGCGTTTGATATTCGTGCCCACTCCTACTGAATGTTGGTCCCCCTCCAGTTTGATATTAGTGTCCCCTCCAGTTTGATATTGGCCCCCTCCAATTTGATATTGGCCCCCTCTAGTTTCTTATTGGTGATCCTCCAATCTTATGTGGGTACCCCCTCCAGCTTGATATTGGTGACCCCTCCTGTTTGATATTGGTGGCCCTTACCAGTTTGATATTGGTGCCCTCCATGCAGTTTATCTACGTTCAGCTAACATTACAAGATTACAAATAAAATTTTTGGGACATTTTAAAGTCCTAAAATAATAATGGTACCTAGGCAGTACATGAAATATAATACCACTACTAATTTCAGAACGCAGAGAAGCCATAGGATCATTTATTTATTCCTCCAGTGACCAAAAAATCGAAAAGATGTGAAATTAATAAATGACAACTTTCAAGAAAAAGTTTAGAACCTGAAGCGTCATAATTTTAACACTACACACAGTTTAACACAAACTCGTTTTTGCCATATATGAGGGAAACCAACTAAATACGATTGGTTTTAACATATTCAGCAACTCCTAGTATATACAGACCTATTCTCGCGCGTCCTATATGCATAAGTTGTAACAATATCTGACCATTTATGATCCCAGATTTTACTATTTTAACCCTAGCGGCGCCCCTAGGACTAACGACACACACAATATATGTTTTTAAACAAATTTTAACGTTATACTACATTTAATTTTTTAACATTACACTTAAATTTTGATAACGCTTTTAAATGATTAAATAGCCGGACAAGCCCATCTTTCACCCTAACAACGAAGACATTACCTTTGTCAAAATTTTAAACATTTCGTTTTTAGGTATTTTTAACATTAGCTGCATATTCAAATAAGCCTGCGCCGACAGAAATTCTTAGCTGCAAATTTATAGCTCTCAATTTTCGGAATTCCCCCTTTTTGCTCCCTACGCCTCAGACACGAGACATAATATTCTAAATTGTAAAGTGTCTAGTTTATAAAGTAAAAAATCTACAATTCTTGACGGTTTTATAACTATTTGAGTAAAAAAATTATTGGCGCGGCGCAAACACAACGTTTGGTTCACAACTACGTTCTACTGCGCGTCGTAGAGAGAAAACTGCGAAAATCTATTAATCTACTGAGGAGTTGTGAATGCTACAGACACACAAAAAGAGGTTTGCTGAATCGAACGCTTAGGAAACTGCACTCAATACGGTACCTTAGTTTCAGCTATTGTTCAAAGTGCCTATGTCTAATTTACAAGAATGTTTTTTCTCGATAATATAGTATAAAATGGGTGATCTTTCAAATTGTCGAAGATAAGATTTTTTAAGGAATAGTGAAAGTCAGTGTCTGCATGCTCGTCTGTGAGCGGTAAGCCCTGCTGCAGAACAACATAGGCAATCGCCGAATGGTCACAACTGAATTCGCCTGAGACTGAGAGCTTCTATGACGCCCTGTCGTGTGCAGCCTGCGATGCAGATTGTCTTTTTGCTTCGACTATCTTTTTGGCTTGGTGTAGTGGTTACGCCAACCTGCTCTGTCAGACGCCTGCTGTTCCCATGTGCTTTGGATTTATGTTCGCACCGAACATGTTCCTCTTCAGTGTGTCTCTTGACACCACAGCCTCTGTCCACCATATTTTCGCTTTCCGTGTTCAAGCACGCTGAATAACATTTTTGGGTAGGCGATCGTCTGGCATTCCGTGATGTAACCAGCCCACCTCGTTGTGCTGCGTCATGTGTTGTTTGGACGCTTGCCACGCCTGCGCGTTGGGAGGGATAGCGACGTATTGATATCTTGATCTTGCCACGTGATGGTCGTAATCCGGCGAAGATGGCGGAGTTGAATGCGGCCGAGCTGCCTGACAAACTTCCGGTGGAGGACTAGCATCTTTGTTGCGGATGGCAAAACTACAGCATTGTACACTTTAATTTTGGTATGCAGTTTTATGCCATGCCTGGACCACAGCCGATCTTTGAAAGTGCGGAAGGCTTTACAGGCTGATTGAATTCTTCTGTTTATCTCTGCATCTATTGCGTTGTCGAGTTGGAAACAGAGCTACCCAGGTAAATATAGGAGTGAGCATTTGTCAGGTTTTGGCCGTTGACGGATACCACCGGCTTCGTTCCAAGCATTGGAGACGGTGTCGGTTGATATAGTAGTTCCGTTTTGGCAGTGTTGATGCGAAGCCCGAGAACTAGCTGCTGTATCACACTAAAAGCTTTAACTATCTCTTGTATGTGGGACAGGTTCGAAGCCACGTGCGCTGAGTCATCAGCGTAGAGCAATTCCCTTACACAAATAGAAGTGGTTTTAGTGGAGGCCTTCAGTCTGGCAAGATTGGACACAGGCCTCCATCAAGACGAGGGCGAAGACAGACTCCTTTGTTTGTCTTTTGGCTTGCGAATTCGAGCATCGCTGCCAGATAGAGAGCGAATAACGTTTGGTTCCGGTGCGCATCCCTGCTTGACTCCGTGCTTTTAAGGTGAAGGGGTGCTTGTGTTGGAGGCGATCGAGACTGTTGCTGTCATGTTGTGATGAAACTGTCTAACAACGTTCGTGAATTTGCCGGGACATCCGTAGTGTGAAAGTACTTTCCACAGAGTTGTAGTCGAAGGCCTTCGAGAAGTCAACAAATACGATGTAGAGCGATTCGTGTTGTTCGACCGCTTTTTCCTGTTGCACTGCCTGGGGTGAAAATCATGTCACATGTCGATCTGCCAGCTCTGTTTGCCGCACTGGCTTTCGGGTAGAACCTTTGGGAGCACATTTCCAGACGGTTAAGCAGCACTTTGGCGAACACTTTGCCAGGAATGGAGTAAGCTTTGTTCTTGGAATCTATGAGAGCTTTTATGTCTGCGCCGTTTTCGATAAACCAATCGGGTGTTTTCCGTGCCGGGTAGCCAAGTACTTTTGTTGAGGTGTCGATTATAGTGTCTCGGATGTTTGTCCAAGCGGTTTCAACGTCGCTACTCAGTGCGTCTAGGGGTCAGTTTCTCCTGAATCGAGTCTCTGAAGACATCACGCACTTGAGTCTGGGAGGGTTATTTATGTCCAGCCGTTTAGGTTAAGCCGTGGCGATTCTTCTCCTGGGCCAGCTGAGTTGAAAGTCGACTTTGCTTCTTATTAGTTCGTGGTCCGTTGAGCATTCCGCACCTCGCATCGGTCTCGTTACTGTAACTTCTTTTCAGATGATGGCATAGTCGAGCAAGTGGAAATGCTTGCAATGTGGGTGCATCCAGGAGTAGAAATGATGGTCAGGCTGGTTGAAGAATGTATTCGTTATGCAGAGTTCACGCTCGGTGCAAAAGTGCAACAGCAAAGCACCATTTGAGTTAGCGTTTCCTTTTCCAAATTTACCGATGACACCGTCGTACGTGTTGTAGTCGCTGCCAACCCTAGCGTTGAAGTGGGTCAATAACAAGAGCCGGTCAGATGTTGGGACGGCATCGACAACTTTTCGAAGTTCCTCGTAGAAAGCTTCTTTATCTTCATTCATCCCCTAGCTCATCATCGAGGCATAGGCACAGATGAGCGTGAGAAAGTTCTTACTCCTAAATTGGAATGCGTAGACTCATCAGCCTCTCTGATACGCCTTTCGGCGGTGTTGTCAGCTTTGACGTGAGTTTCTTGCTAACTGCGAACGCTACTCCTGCTTCTCTTCTAAGCCCTGTCTTTCCGTGCGGAAATATTTTATGTGTTGCCTCACATATTTGCGCTTGGACCTCCGTTCTGGTCTCCTGTAGGGCGGAAATAACAATACCGTACCTCTAAGAACCCTCCACGTGTCGGAGCCAAGCGTAGCAAGCATCGTGCGAACATTCTATGTAGCGACTGCCAACTTGATTTTAGTTTTCGTACCGCTTAGGTGGAGCCGCGTTGACCGCGGTTTGCCAACAACCCGGTGTTGTGGAATGAGCTTGGTTTTTCCGACCTTTTTTCTCGGGGCCTCCGGGTGTTGGGGCGAGGCAGTGCTGCCCTGAATCGGTTATCCAGTCCGCTTTAGCCATTTAGCTCCTCAGAGTCTGCTGTCACTTCTTCATACAGTCTGCGACCATACTGATGCGAGCCGCCTGCGTGCAGATCCGTATAGCAGCTTCCAGCTTCTTCAGCGTGCCACCGTCGTATTTCACCCATCGCCGTCAGGCTTTCGCCCTTTCCCTCACCTTGCACGATAATTTCAGGCCTGCGGTATCCTGCCCCCATCGTCAGGACTCTCTGGGCCGCGAGCCTTTCACCGGCGGTACACCGAAATATAACAGATACCAGAAGCCTGGTGACTGCCCCGCAGTAGTCGCGCTACGGACCGTGTGTGCCACCCGTTGACCTACATG
>JASANE010018491.1:0-13316 GCA_030248225.1 Trileptium ribeirensis | reverse complement strand
TATGTATGTTCTTCGTCGTCATGCTGGAAAGATGCAAAGACATAAAATCGAAAGAGACTAACCGGGATAGAACCCACGTTCAGCGTAAGGTTCAATTTGATCCGTCGTCGTATACAGGTCAGACCCAAGGCCGCGCGGTCCCGGGAATTAAAGCAATAATAAATCGTCTTTATAATTCTCGCGGGCAATCTGCACGGAGCCCAAGAAATTATAGTAACTGTAGTTCAGAATTAGTTCGTCAATGTGCTTCGGTGGAGAGTATAAATATACCGACACGCAGCCTTCGCAGTGCTTTTGCTGGATCCAGACAGATGGAATACGAGAAAACCAGTTTAAACGAAGATCTGTCATCGCTTAGCATGTCAGAATCCAGTGTGGACAAAGCAGCAGCACCACGTTCTCGGTACAGCACTTGGAGCTTGCGTCCGAAAAAGAAATCTATTAACGAGGTAGTTTGGCGTATTCCAAGATGGAACAGTTGCGGTTCCGGTCAAGGTGTTGCGAACTGCGCAGTTGACCGTTGTCATAATCATCGCCCATGTATCATTATACTCGAAGGAGACAACACATTGTCACCGGTTGGAAAAACGAAAAGGATGAAACTGAACGTAAATCATACAGTGGTCACTTCTTCGTACGCTTCTGATATACTACACAGACCGCGACGTGATTGCCCGGCTATTACGGAGTCTCCGTTAGGTCTCAGTAGGAGCACAGTTTACACTGGTACATGTCTGCAGGATAAAAGCTGTAGTCACCATACCAAGAGTGTAATTCACTTCAGTAACGAAACTCACGTTGGCAGTCTACAATCGAATGCTGACAAAATGTTAGACAGCAGTAAAACCAGATATGTACACTTTGAAAATGCCGATACCACAGACGCCAATACTACAGCTGAAAATAAAGATAGTAAACTGTTTGCTGTTGATAATGAACGTCTGACCGATAGAATTGCCGAACAAAATTATTGCGTTGATACAGATTTGCCGAATTTGAATAATATTACTTCAAGCAATGACGAATTATATGAAATATTAACTGAAGAGTATGTATGATGTAACCAAGGAATCAAAGGAGAAAAATCACTTGATAATTGTTACTCAAATGAAACTACACTTATAGGGTCGTCTGGCTCAAAAGCTTCAGATGACTTATGCTGTAGTGGCACGCAGGAATGCCGCAAAGAGGAACAACCTGGAAAACGTGATCACTGCTCTTCAGAAACTACAAAGCCAACGAAATTTAGCGGTTGTCACTCGAGCTGCACCACGATATCGCATATATGCCACGGTAGTACTCCCACATACTTTGTTGAAGTTACAAAAACTGAAACACTATCTAATTGTTCTACGGTACCAGCAATTGAAAATAGTGATGATCGGAAGAAAGAAGATATTTGTTTTCAAAGTTGTGACAACTCGAACCAGATTGCTGATTTCAATTATAACTTAGCAAAGGACTGCATCAGTACCGGTACATATAGCAAGATATGTTCGGATACCACGAGCCAATGTAGACCATATAAGCATTCGTGTACGGCATATCATCAATTGAGCGTCCCCAGTGAGCAAAATTTGCAATGTAAATATGCTGCAAAACGTGTTTTTTCTATATTTCCAGAAAAGAGTCGTAACCTAGTACCACTGAATACTGCAACCGCCATGACCGATACTTTGACGGTAATGTACCATCAACCGATAAGTGCTACCCATATTGCAAACAGTGGTATTTCCTCGCAAGCGTCATATGATCGACTCGAGGATAACGGTATGCAGTGTACTGCAAGCCAGAACAGCCACGTGGTGTCAAAAAATATAAATTTCGATTCTCAAAATGAATTAACTGGTAGTTTACCTCACCTGTGCTTTAATAGAATGGACGTTACAACGCCGGAAACTAACAGTGGTACGTTTCCGATTGTCAGTAGTAGTGCAGCACGAACAATAACGTCTTATTCTGAGCCGATCTCTATTTCTGGATCCAATTCTGAAGAATGCATTACGAAAACTACAATGATCGAGGACATTAAAACATATAAAAAAGCCGACAATTCAAACTTTGCTTGGTCAGTTGAAGGTAATTTAACTAAATCTGACACCCGTAGTAATGACAATGTTGGAATCGCCAGTATTTTGTTCTTGACTCGCACTGATTCTGATGACAAAACTAGTACGGCACTAACGATTTCCAAAAATTGCTTCAACAACTCTAGTGCTACAACAGATAGAGTATATGCAACTATTTGCACTGGAAATTCTCGATTCTATGAAACACTGGAGCGAAAAACACCGACCCGCGCTGCTAAAGAAATGCTTTCAAATTGCTTAACGACGGACGATTGCTTGACAATGAACGAAAGTGAAGTGCATAGTCCTTTAAACTTGGCCAATCCAACATTTGTCCAAACAGAAATTGGTGGCTCGAACATCCGGCATGTGGGCGAATTCAATCTTAGATCAGTGCCAAGCGATGAGGAATTTGTATCTCCTGAAAATCGTGCAAAATTGATCGACACAAATAACGTAGGCATAGCAGTATTGCCTGTATCAACCGCTTATTATGATATTCCAATTCGTTCAAATATTAGGCATTCGGTCAAGTCCAGCGGCAGTAGCTGCACTAGGAATTCACACACCAGGAACATTTACGCCAACGAACTTGTAATCCACGGAGACAGTGATGGGACAAAAATGGGTGTTGATCGCCTTACGAACGCGTCATCAAGCGCTCGCCAAAGTTCAAGCATTTCGTCGCATAAACAACTGCAGCCGAGGGGTTCGCTTATGGAAATTGCTCTACAGCTTGTTGAAAAGCTGAATGTAGCTCGAAATCAATCGATGCGTATCAACAATTGCCAAAGTTACGGTAATATAGAATCACCGCCGCCACTGCCACCAAGACTATCTCGACATCGGTTAGTGTAGGTATATATTTTATTTATGAAAGAAGATTCTAAAATGACACAGATGGGGTATGTAGTACCTTTACTGCAGTCGTCAAAACGTCAGGCACAGCTATAAGTGTTCCTATTAATGGAAGATATGAAACTGTTTATTGCTTTGACGCTAATGCTGTAATAGCTAACGAATAATAGCCAATGCTGCTATTGAGCAAGTTATGAAAATTAGTTACAGTCAATTGTAGCATGTCAGGACCTCTTGCACTCTGCACTATGACACAATACTAAACCCTACCTGAATACAGGTGAATTTGACTCTGAACATACTTCACAAGAATTAACTACAGTCAATTGCAGCATGTCAGGACCTCTTGCGCTCTGCACTATGACACGATACTAAACCCTACCTGAATACAGGTGTATTTGACTCTGAACATACTTCACAGCAATTATATATATACTCAAAACTGTAGTAATTTGCAACAAAGAAAATAAATAATATATAAATAGTCTAAAGAAGAGCATCTGAGCGACATAAAAGAATGGATTTCAGTTTGCACAGAACAAATGTTTTCTTGTTTTTGTAAAGATTCGGCGAATACAATTATTTCCATGTCACATGCCAATACTCGTGAACGATCCTGTTTAATTAGTAGAAAAATTTGGGACATTTAGAAGAATGTTCTTATAGTTATTGTATTTATTCAACTATACTAGTAATTAAATACCCATCGCGAAACGTTGATTACGTGGAACGTGAATTTATTTGGTTTTAATGCTAAAAGACACCAGTTCTTCTATAACGCTTATGGATTGTGAGCAACATTATGAAAAACCATCAAATGTCAGTGATTAAAATTTTAAGATAAAATTGGGGAGACTGGGGGAAAATTTTTGGCTACTGCATTGCCTAGGCCCTCCCCTGCAAACAGTATCTGCCCCGTAAGCTTTGGGAACTTGGTCGCCTAGATATTTTTTACAACCTGTGTTTCGACAATGATTTAAACTGACCTATGTTATCCTTCCAGTCGTTTTTAACAATTTATGAAAACGATATACTTATGTCTTGTTTATCATATGGAAAGTGATGTAATAATCATTACGGAAAATGAAGCATTAGTAATATTGATTTATTAATATTTGATAGGTTGGCTGTGTATTTTAGAGTGTATTTTGAAGATATGGTTCCAGGTCACCATCTTCTGGAAGACGACCAATCGGAACATATGTGAGATTTACACGACCAACTTCCCCAGAAGAGCAACGCGACTTCATGAAGGTCGACGATAGAAATATTCTGAATGTAAGTTTATGTTTGACTCGTCGACAAAGTTGTTGGAAGTTGTGGAAATTGTGCAGTTAATTCCTCCCGTGACTTTGTGTATATTATAATTTTATGATGTGTTATTTATTATAATTGCAGCATCATGTTATAACTATGAATGTAGTTATGATATATAGAATATTTTATTTAAATTATCTACCTAATAGTTTAACCCAGTAGTATAATTAATATTATAAGCTACTATACAACCACGTGATCAGTTATAACATGTATTTTTGGAATTCTTATATCAGTTAGGTCATTATAAACTTCAAGAAATAGTCTTTCGACTAGCGTAGAATAAACTGTAGTTACCGGCGCGACGCATCAAACCCGAGCCGCTTACGGTAGAGTTGCGCTCGCGGACCTCAAGTACAATCCCCCCCAGCGTGCTTTGGGGTGGAAATACTCCATGAGAGTATATTTTGTGGGGGATATTGTCCAAGAGGTTCTTTCTCGGTTTTTTTTCGCACTGTTATTCCAGGTAATATCTTGGACTGTTTATTATTATTATTACTTATTGTTATAGTTAATTAATTCTCACAGATAAATTGACATAGAACTCACACAATAGTTCACATAATAATGCAATAATTATCACAGTAGATAGTTAACTATTTACAAGTCAGTTCTCACGAGTTAATGACATCTTGCCTTCTATAAAAGAAAGGCACTGTCCTCCAGTCCATCATTCAAGATGTTTCGCAACGAAGTGCTGTCAAACTCGATGTTTAGCAAGTCTTGCAGTAGCATTATGAACTGAACAAGGTACGCCAAAATGAAGGACGGCTGGGCGTGGAAGCGCCAGAACAAGAACTTCCCTAAGTTCAAAAGCACAACGACTATACCAAATAGCAATTTCTTTGCCAACTCCAACGTAGATCTTCCACAACGGATACAAATGCTCTGCTTGTGGGCAATCGAGGAGTCGGAGAAGAACGTCTTGGAGCAGGTTAGGCTGTCCAGCAAAACGGTGGTCGACGCGTTTGCATCTTTCCGAGAAATATGTTCTCGTTATCTTCAGGCCAATCCAATCCAGCTTGGTGGGCCGGCGGTGGTGGTTGAGATCTACGACTCGTGCTTCAGCCACAAGCCAAAGTACCACCGTGGGCGTACGCCTCATACGCCGATATGGGTTTTCGCTATGGTGGACACGAGTCACGAACCTGCCGTTGGATTTATGCAAATCGTGGAACACCGTGATGTCGCTACCCTGCTGCGTATCATACGCAACGTGGCTCTGCCAGGCACAATAATTCATTCGGACGAAGGGCGGGCGTACCGTGGCATCGCAGAGATGGGACGAACTCACCGACGGTAAACCACCTCGTCAATTTCGTCGAACCCAATGGTTTCACACACAGCACATTGAATCCTGCTGGAACAAGCACAAGCGTCGGATCAAGGTCATTGCTGGTTGCAAACGAGACTTCTTGCATTGGTGCCTGCAGGAGTTCATATGGAGGGATAGGTTTCATCATGCACCCTTCGAGTCTATATGCCAGCACATCGCTGATTTATATTCTTTTTGAAACAAATAGAGCTTCTTGCATCCCAACAACCCTCTCAAGGGCTACTAAATGCAGTAAATGATGTTGGTAAACTTGGGGAGCAAAATGTCCAGGAGCTCACATTGGGGGGGGGGGGGGGATTGTCCAGCAGCTACAGCTAGGGGGGAGATTGTCCATGAGATCCGTGCTTGCTAACTTACTGAGCTTTGACTATGAAGTTGCTTCGTTCAATAAGGCTAATCACAACGTGAGCGAATAACAACACGCTGCCAAACATGCGCTACGGAACGACCTGAGTCAGTGTAGTATTGTATTAAGCTGCACCAGTGTAGGTGCATGCGTAAATGAATAATTGTTATGCACTGTCCCTCAATGCATGTTTTTTAACTCAGCAAATGGCGTTTTCGGTATTTTGTGCCCCTAGCACTTTAAAATTCAAAGTATATTAAAATATTGATGGCTATATGTTCCAAAGAAGATTTCTAATCTGATGATATAATATACTCCGATTAAGATTAATTCCAAAATCGTTTGAACCGCTAATGTCACTGTCGCTTTATTGCGATACGCGTTCCCTTAAATACCCTTTTTGATTCAAAAATAGGGTTTTTGCATTTTTATGTCCTTAGAACCTTAAAAATCAAAATTATCTTAAAAATATTGATGTCGTTATGTTGCCGTGATGATTTCCAACGTGATGATATGTATATATAATAACTACATTGATTAAGGCAAGGAAAGGGCTGAACAGCTAAAATTTTTCTTTCCGAACGGCACGCAATCGAAAACGCTACTGCGATTTTGCAAAATCTGCTGTGGAATACAAACGCAATAATTGATTGCGATGAAACAATAGTATTTTAAACATGCTGAAACAAATAATCTGTATATATTAAATGACCGTTATAATAGCTTCAAAAGAGAATATTGATAGGTTTTGGAATGACAAGTTATCCCTTAATACCACTTGTCCCTTAATACACTCATCTATTATAGTCGATTTTTGCTCTACTAAGATGGATACAAAACAATCTTGTTTATCAATCTCAAGTGAAACGTCTAGGACAGCACCAGCAACCTGATGTTGCCAAGAACTTCGACAGGCCATTGTTAATTGTTTGCTGTTCTAACTGCATTACTACACGTTTCAAAATATATACACAAACAAATCCACGCACGGCTGCATGGGGTAATAACGATACAAAGTGTTAGCAATATGAAACTCACCAAATTCACATGATACAGCTTATACAGCAAATTATTGCAGCAAAATTGTTTTAATTGTCTGTCGGCATACATTCACTAACACGTATATATGTAAGGTTAGAATTTAGGGACGCATCGTACACCTATAGACCGGTTTTGGCAAAGGTGTCGATTTTATGCATAAGTCAGTGTGTTATTTAATGCATGCAGCAAATTTTTGTATTACAAATTAAATATTATATGTTTAATGCAGATGACTGAAATTTCTGGAATGTTCTTTGGAGAAGAGTTTTAGAACTACCGTAGAATATTGGTGTCTCTTTCAGGCATAGACCTCAAACAAATTTGACTTCCCCATGTAGTGTCTCTAAACAACATCTAGGTATTTGACATGACGTCATAAATAATCGTCCTAACAATAAATAACTGTTGGTATAAGCGATATTATTGCTTTTTTTCGACTCTTCGTGTAAAATCTAGAGCAAAATACAGCACGGGCTGCTGAATGATGCAGTTTTTGGTAAGCAAACAATACATAAACACAATTGTTGTATAGGCATGGCAACAGGACAAAATACATTTACAAAACCCCAGCTAACATTACCAGAGTATTTGTTGGTCTCCCAAATTGGACCTGGGGCCTCAGTTAAACGTCTCATCGTACTTTTTTGCTCCTTTAGAGACGCCGGATGCTAGGACCGTTACACAAACCGTTAAAACACAAACCGTTAAAACTTCAAGTTTGGTCACAGTGGTTCTGTTCTTTGCAGTTGTGACTTACCGCCTCATTTTTTGCCAATACACATCGGGAATTTGTATTTTGTCTCTTCTGAATATTTCGACTTGTAATCATACATGCTCCAAGTCCGAGGTCCCAAGAGTGCTAACTAGGTTGTCGGTGGGCCTCCTGCCTCACATGGGGTTAGCCGGTCGGCGGTGAGTGCGGCGCATTAGGCGTCTACGGTTTGGCGTGGCCTGCGGCGCCATCAGGGGGCTGGACTACCGGTCGGAGAGTTAGAGCGCCAGGGAGTAACCCTGTACTCATGAGCATATATGCATGTAACGTTCCATAAACGAAATTCCTGTTAGCGGTGAGCAAACCTTGAAGTTACCTATTTTCTCACAACATTTTAAGATTAATGGATCAGATGTATGAATTTCTTAATAAAGTTTCATGAAATTTTTAATTTGATATTTTTGTGCTGTTTTTAATAAAGCTTGATGCAAATTTGGCGTGCAGTCGCACATTAGGAATTTTGTTTATGGCTGCTAACTGAAAACATAATCAGCTTTAATAGTAAATATAGGCGAATACATAGTAGGTGTCCGATGGATATCGGCTTAGCGTATTGATTGATGGGAATGCGCTACGGTGGTAGGCCAGGAGATAAGCAATATAATTTCCCCAGCCTCTACGATTTTTATCCTAATTTCCTCATTTCCCCAATTTTCCATTAAAATAATTGTAATTTTGTTCATAATGCCCGCGAACTGATTAGAGTTATATGGGAGTACGGTGCTCAAGGGGATGGGGTAAATGTGATCCAGTACGCCATACTTGAACCAATGTAATACATAATTAAAATTCGTTATGAACGTCATTGTAAGACACGTATTATGTACTGTTTCTGTTAAAGGTAATGCAGGTAGAGAAAGATTAAACAGCCTATTATATTCTAGACGAACGACCAGGTTTTTTATCACCCTGTACCTATTATTTGCAAGAGTCAGCGCTGCTTTTGAACGTTCCAAAGAATTCAACTATTGTGTTAATTTACTGACCTAAAATTTTTCGTTTAACACAATTTATGTCTGATTCTAAATTAATAGTAATATTTTTTCGGGTTATTCAGATGACTGACAACAAATACGCCGGTATGATCGTTCCATTCGATGATCGTCGCAATTTAAATAGAAGCGCTGATGTTTTATTTCGCTCAAAGTCAATGTCGGCTGACGAACTGGATGATATTGAACGAAAACACAGCAAACCAAGAACATGTCGTAGTTATCGTCGAAAATCACTAGAATGCCACTCAGCAGACGTAGTTAAATCAAGGTATTAGTAACATAAGTAATGCTTTTTATGAACTTACCAAAACTTACTAACGAACAAGATAAGACATAATGCGTACTCATGACTTGCATTACAAAAATTGATTACAATTATGTTTACCTTATGTAATAACCAATAATTACTTACTAAATATTTACCTGCATACATGCTTGATTCAATACCTATACAATCCAAATAAAGCATCTATGTCTATACGACCCGTTGGTCTTACTTATTTTGGGAGACGGATTAAAGAACAATTATAATATATATTAAACAACAAAACATAAAGTATATACAAAATGATAACAATGCAGTGTACGGACTACTGCATGGAAGAAAATGAGTAAGCAAGTGAGCAATTTAGCTCAAATTTACACATTATGATTGTATAATGTTCTGTTTCTTATTGATTCCTCTGTCGCACCAGCAACTGCTCAAGCTGGAAATTATGAGTCAAAAAGTTAGTTATATCAGTCAGAAATATAATTACGAGTCGCTTTTGATGTTTGGTTGTGTACGTTTTGTTAGAGTAAGATACTAATTTCGAAAGACTGCTCTCAAGAGTGCATAATATATATGTAATATCTGTTTTCAGATTGCACTTAGACAGGCCATTTCAGGTCTGTACTAGTAATAGCGAGAAAGCCTTTGACCCTAGCGATATAGCTTTAACGTGATGATGTTGCTGACTCAGTTTGGTATTGTGGAACATTTACTTTCAATTTTTTTGCAAGATCGATCAATAAAACTGCGACATAAATATTGTTTCGTCACGTATTAGATACATTATTCACCAAGCCAACTACGATATTTCATGTACATATTTTATAATTTCACACACTTTGTTTCCTTTAATGTAAATATACATATATCATGAAAGACTAAGAGCTAAGAGTTTCGGTTTAAAAGTATTTTTAAATAAAGTAGTCGCAGATACTACAACGTTTAAAGTACGATAAGATCATATATCCACTATGTGTCAACAATTGAACTATGTAAACTTTTAACGATAAATCACTGCTTGTCTGTACCAATAGCTGTCGTGATAGTTGGTATATGGTCTACCGAAGTTGCTGCCTTTAGTTTAATCGTTGTAATCAAACGCAAAATGAATGTTGTGACAGTAAATTTGACATCATTTTAAGTCAGAACTTTATTTTGCCATAATATGTGCCGTGTGACGACTTTTAAAATTAAATTTATTCTATTTATTAAGGTGAGAAACAGTGCAAAAAGTTAAGCAAAATACTTTCACACATTATCAAGTCATAGATAAAGCCGAAAATGAATGAGTTTGGAAAATAAAATAGTCAATTTTGGGACGTATTCCATCACGGAAACACATATTCTGTTGATGCTTCTAGTGTACCAGTATAAAAATTAATTTTGTGAATATTAGCGACAATAATCAAACGGTTGTCAAAGCATTACGTGGCGATATCCACATTTGGTTTTACTTGGCAAAAATACTGATTTTGATTTTCTCTTTTTACTTGCATGAGGTATTAGTGTGTCATGAAAGTTATTGGTTGTTATTCTATGTGCGATATTATACGCTGTGCAAATTGTCCGAATATCGGTTTAATCGCGAGACACATAATTAAAACAATCCAAATTTATCTCATTTTAGTCTGAAAGGATGGATTGTTCAACCACTACTATTTCGTTGGTGAAAATACAAGTAAAACACAAATAATTTTTTGAATAGAAACATAATTGTACCAAAACTAAAAAATTACCTACATCCGCCAATCTTTTCCGGAATTATAAGATATTGCGAAATTTTTTTTCAAAGGTTAATTCTGTTTAAACTAATCGCGCTCCAAAAGTGACGTCGTTCGAGTGGTCGTCACTTGATATTCTTTGGTCTAGCAAAATTCTCGTTACTGGTTTAAAGAATTATAGCATTTTTCTGAAAACGTCCGTCTTAGCTTTTAGCTCCTAGCAGTTTATTTATCTTGAAAAATTTTATTTTAAAAGACAAAGATTTAGAGCTATTTACAATATTTTGAGCCGCCAAATTTTTGAATGGGTCGCATATACTTAATGGTTATTATTACCTTTTCGGTAAACCCAACGACGGTGTCTGCATTCTTCCATTGATTGTTTTATTTTTTTACAATTATTTATTCTTTATTAGACGAGAATACATTACTTTTATGGTAAAATATTTTTGTTACTTTTATTAGTGTTTTAGGTATAGGCAGCCTTCATCGGGTGCAAGGGATGATTGTCCGTATTACGTGACTCCGCAGGAATGCAACTTAGACACTGTGGCACGTTATAGTTCTAGTACAGACAATGCGCTGAACGAAATTAGCCATCTACGTTGTTCTGCTAACTCATCGCTAAAACGGAACGAACGACATGTACTATTTGATGATTTGCATGGTACCGACCAACATTCAACAGCGGTAATCCGGTTTAAGGTAGTAAAAACATATATACTTAACTAGAAATACAATGACATCAGGAATACATTGCTTATTTTTGCTTCTTGAAGGAGCAGGTACTGTTTTGTAATCAATGTGATACTTACGCTTCGCAACGAAAGTTTTCATAGCTTTTGCTTTACGAGTTCTAAAACCTGAGTATTATTGTAAATTTTCCTTTGTAAGTTGCAATATTTTTACTAGGAAATAGAGTATAGTATCGGGGGTGAAGGTGGTGAGTGGGAAGTCCTCAGGGTGGTACGGGGGTAGAGCTCAGGGTGGTGACGGGATGGGATTGAAATGGGATGGGAATTATTTTGAATTCCCATGGGAATTCAATTCCCACGTGGGAATATTTGGAAGAGATTAAAAATTATTACGTAGGCAGCAGACAATTCACGCAAGTGCAAATTCTTTGTCAACGTTGGTCTACGGTGAATCAAGTTCACTGCTGAGCATGGTGCATTTGCTGCGCACAAGCGTTGCTCAACATCCCCATCGCCATAGGGGCGCGCCCGATAGCCAGGATGACAGCCATCCACGGGTCCAGACATCTGCCGCCAGATACTAACAGGATTCTTTAGTTTCCGTACAGATGCTGGCTTAATGGCGACAAACGTTTCTCCATTTCTAACACTTCACTCAAGGTACGAACTTTTCCCTTGAGAAAAGCAGCCATGATACTAACATATCTCATGGCAACATGCAACAGGTTAGCCTTTTGTTTTATCTAATAAAGATTGATGAGTCGATAAAATTCATACCATATCCAGCACGTAGCATTGATATCTCCTATAATTTAAAGTGCACAAAAATGGACTCTGGATTCAACGTTTATTGCTGTCCCTGGTGTGTATCTGAGAACTGCACAACAGTACTATGGTTGCTAAGAGCTCTTACAAACACTTCCCAATAATGTTTCAAAGGAGTGGCTACGAAAAGACTCGTGGGAATGGGATGGGAATTGAAAATCGATTCCTATGACAACCCTGGTAGAGTTCCTGCCACCGACATTTTTTCAAATTTTATCCAACCAAATTTGTATTCATTTTAAATCAGTTTTTGCTAATTTTTGCAAAAGATTTCAACCGCCTTCAACGCCTTGGGTGACGGTGCGTGGAGAGGGGGCAGCTATAGCGTGGGGGTGGAGCGTTTGACCCTTGTCCGCAGCGCCCTATTCACACCTGTGATGTCATGCGATAAATGAAAATCTACTTTTATCTAAACAGAAACAATTACTGTTTGTATGATATATATTTAGTTTTATGCATAATTTTTTAAATTTTAAAATCTTTGAACGTGTGCTAACAGTATTCAAAAATTCTTAACCCTTTCATGCCCGAATTAATTTGAGTATCGTACAACGTTTGACAAACTGAAGCCTGCACCAGGGATCGAACCCGAAACGTACGGTTGAAACTTGTGTACACAAACCACTAAGCTATCTGAGAGCTGTTGCTCGGTTCCTTAAGGAACCTCACCATGCGAGCGAATAACAACGCACGTTCGAACGTACAATATACGACAAACTCAGTAAACACAACGAGTCGCAATGTGCGTTGGGTCTATTTGGACCTTACGGGCATGAGAGGGTTAGTTATGCGATTGGTTAATTTTTAATTAACCCTTTCATGCCCGAATTAATTTGAGTATCGTACAACGTTTGCCAAACTCAAGCCTGCGCCAGGGATCGAACCCGAAACGTACGGTTTAAACTTGTGTACACAAACCACTAAGCTATCTGAGAGCTGTTGCTCGGTTCCTTAAGGAACCTCACAATGCGAGCGAATAACAACGCACGTTCGAACGTACAATATACGACAAACTCAGTAAACACAACGAGTCGCAATGTGCGTTGGGTCCATTTGGACCTTACGGGCAT
>JASANE010018489.1:0-71787 GCA_030248225.1 Trileptium ribeirensis | reverse complement strand
ATTGCTTATCTATATTTATATTTTACGAAGATGAGCCGAGATCAATTTTTTCGCTGAAAAATACCACAGGTTTTGTATGCGATTTCACATCAAAATTTTTCTGTTAAACCGATTCTATGGACAGCCGCCCATCTGTTCCAAAAAACTCGGGTTATTTCGAGAACAAAGTTGCGTTTGACACTAAGAATTATTTCTATTTGTTTATACAAATTTAAATTTATATGTATATGATTATAATATTTTGTATTGCTCATGTAAAACCCTTGTCTCTCATAGCTAGTTTTATTATTTAGAAATTTTTTTAAATCCTAGCTTTCGGGGAAGCACTTTATGAATTACGTTATAGACAAAGTAACATATGTCACAGTTACATTACGTACGGTTACGTCTCAATCTACTCACGAACGTGGTGCCAGTGCCAGCAGTGACGATAATTTCTGGTAGCGTATTCTATGATCGAACAACTCGCAAGTAGGAGTGAGCACGGACGTTTGATTATGGTGCGAGCAAGCAGGTTGTCATGGGCGAGAATTGCCTGAAGTACTTTGTAAGCATGCATAAGGTCGATCGTTTGACGACGCTATTCAGGAGTTGAGTAGCTGTTGAGATTGTAGTTGATGCTAGGACACCATTCTTCCATCCATGGTACTATAATGAAACATGGCAGGTGAGATTCAGCATTGAAGACATATTTGACCATATTGAAGGGGAGATACGCCTCGCATCAGAGCGAGGCTTGATTGAGGTTGAAAAAATAATAGTAATTTAAGCAGGCAGGATATTTGTAGAATGAAAGTGGCTTTTGAATGATGACAATGAGATCTCATTTACCATGTTAGAAGGCAAGGAGGTTTATAAGCGCATGGTTCGATGAGAAAAATTTTTTATCAACGTCTAAGCTACGAATCTTAGTCGTTTTAAACTTAAATTATGGCCACATGTCCCAGGCAGGGAGTAACTGAATTCCGGTTCAGGCGAAAATCGTGATCCGGCTGCGGTTCCGGCAAAGGGCAAAAACCATATCGGAACCGGAATTCCGGTTTAAAAATTTGTTTGGAATTTTCCACATTTTTGATTCATCGGTGGCCCAAACATATGTATTATACATATATACGCACCACATATGTATATAATTATCAAATCCCAATACAAACAAGCAAAAGAAAATATTGTCTCAGCAATTTACCGTGTGAAACGTATGTAGTGCGCATAACTTCAGTACGAAATTTTCATCTTAACTTGCGGTAATTTGTTAACAAAACAAATCCAGGTCGATGATTGTAGCAGCTATTCTACACATTCAGAAGTCTGTGGGGTATGTTAGAGTTAAACCGGTCCAACTCGGTAATAGAGTATGGATTATGTAGAAGTACTTAACTGTAAGTTTGGCTAACATAAATTCGTCAAGCACAAGTCAGTGCGCTTGCAAACTATGTATATAAAGTGATCATTATAATCTAAACGCTAGCCAAAACAGTGTCTCTGACTGCTGATTAGAAAATTACACGTATGTGTAGTAAAGGGAGGCGACTGGGAATATAGCGAAAGTGTTTCTTCTCAAGATCGAAAGTGTTTATTCTACGCTCCATGCGTTATAATCACATTTATTTTGACGCAATGGTGTATAGTCAAAGACTTTTTGCTCTGGGCCCAAAAACTGACATTGATCGATAAATAAACATTTAGGTTCCTAAGTCTTTAAAGTTTCAGAAAGGCAATAATGCCATCACAATACATTAAGTTTAATGTAAAAGTTATTTGTAACACATTTTAATTCAACTGTACCTGCATTTCTTCCGTCATCTATTTTACTATATATGGGTTTTGAAGACCAGGTTTCGGTTCCGAATGCGGTTCCGGTTGCTGGTTATGGTACCGGTTATTCCCTGGTAAGCCAGACAAACTTAATCCAACAGGAAATTGTACGTCGAAGAAGGAATATCAGCTTAGAAGCCTTAGCGGCAACTGTGGCGCAATGATCAGAGAACTTCATGTCGTTCGTTTATGATGGCACCCAAATCTTTTTCTGTCGCGGTGACAGTGTCCCCCACCACTACCCCCCACTGTGGAAAGGCCAGTTGAGCGTCATTGCCGTCCTTGCGACTGCGTCTTAGGCAGCTCAGAGCGCGTGTCAATACCATCGCAGCCGCCACTTCCTTATCAGCGATGGGAGCCACATAATAGCTGTTTAGAACATCGTCGGTGCTGACGTGGTCGAACTTCATGATCCAGGAAATCCTGCGTTGACCTTGATAAATTCATTAAATGGTTTTCCGTTTCTATTTTCATTTTAATTGTCTTGTACGTACAGTTTGGTTGAATTTGTTTTGCTTGAAGTGGACAAGGGAAAATCTCAGATTAATTGAATTGTTATAGCCGCAACTTCCAAGTTTGTATTAGAGTCTTACAGGATTATATGTCGGTGTTACTAGTTTTATTGGAGTGATTTGTAATTGGTTATACAACCAACTTTGGTTAAACTGTGAAACCCAAATGTCAGATAACAGATATTAAAATACATACAAACGGATGATTGGCTAAAATAATATTCTTCAAAAGTTTGAACTGTCTACGTTCAAATTCACCGAAAAATAAGGGAAAAATTGCATTAAAATTTGAGCAGCTAAATTGAACTGTTGAATGTGTTTTTAGTGTATGTAAATACTTGTTTACCTGCGACAAAAGCCATGCCGAACAGCATTTGCACAAAGATACGTGGTTACTGCTAAAATCGAAGAAATGCGAGAAAACGGAATTGTGGAACCATCAATTAGCGAATGGTCTTCTCCAATCGTGTTGCTTAAGAAAAAAGATGGCACGTGGCGATTTTGTGTCGATTATAGGAAACTTAATGCGGTTACCAGAAGGGATAGCTACCCGATGAAGCGCATTGATGATGTGGTGGGATCGCTAAGCAGAACTAAATTGGTCTGCACGCTAGACATGCAGAGCGGATACCATCAAATCGCTATGGATCCAGCTAGTCAGTACAAAACTGCTTTCATAACGCACGAAGGCCTATACGAGTTCCAGAAACTTTCATTTGGCCGCACCCGCCACATTTCGGATGTTGTTAAAAACGTTACAGCAGGTCTTGACTGGAAAATCTGTTTAGTTTATCTCTACGATGCGCTCGTAGTTGGTTATACTGCCGAAGAACTGCTTGACAGGCTACGACAAGTTTTCAAACGATTTCGTATAGCTAATCTTAAACTGAAGTTCAAAAAGTGCCAGTTAGATCAGAGTACTGTGTCATTTTTGGGACACACGCTCAAGTCAAATGGATTTTCTCCAGAATGTTCGAAGGCAAATAAAGTTCTGGGCTGGCCTATTCCAAAAACTGCCAATGAAGCGCAAATTTTATAGGTTTGGCATCTTACTACGGAATTTTACGAAAATTGCCGATCCTTTACACGAACTATACAAAAGGAACGAGAAGTTTGTGTGGATCGACGAATGTCAAATGTCATTTGATAATTTAAAGGAAAAACTCGCCACGACACCTGTCCTAACGTTTCCTGATATCTCAAAACCGTTCATGGTGCAAACCGATTCAAGCGATCAAGCTATTGGTGCAGTGCTGAGTCAACTTGCTGAAGATGGTGAAGAACATCCTATTAGGTTTGCCAGTAGGACTCTGAACAAAGCGGAAAGGCGATATGCAGAGATAGAGCGTGAAACGTTAAGCGGTAGTTTGGGCTATTGGTCATTTTCGACCATATTTATGTCGGAAACCAGTTTCGGTGGTAACTGACCATCAGCCTTTGAAATGGTTGTTATCCATTCGGGATCCGCACGGCCGTCTCTGCCGATGGAGTCTTATATTGCAGCCATACGATATTGTTATAACCCACCAACCAGGAAAATCGCAATGCAGATGCCTTGTCATGACGGTCGGATGCAGATGGTTATCCTTCCTTTCTAAGTGGTTGCACAGAGTGCCAAGTCTGTACGCAGATGTTGAAGTCTAACGGAAACTCGTTACAAGCCAACGTTGTAACAACAACAAAAGTGCAAAGCGTAGTGTCCGAAGATCAACCGCTATCGATAGATATACGCGAACAACAGTTCTCAAACGATTACGCCGTTGATGTTATGCGGAGGATAGAACTGGATGGAAGTCATCCAGACATGGAGCCATGGTATTTGGAGGATGGGACGTTATACAGAAGATCGGTTGTCCGCGGCAGGAAGCAGTTGTACTTGCCGCCAGCGTTGCGTGAACAAGCTCTTAACGCTTGTCACGGCCATTTGTTTGGAGGTCACATGGATGTGCGAAAAACATCAAAAGTTAGCTGATCGTTATTACTGGCCTAGCATATATTCCCACGTGAAACGGTGGTGTCTTAGCTGTGCAGCATGTGCTACGAGAAAAAATACAGTTCGATAAACCGTACCACCACTCCACCCAATCAAGGTAGTTGCGCCGTGGTATCAGGTGGCTTGCGGTACTGTTGGTTCGTTGCCGCAGACCGAGTCAGGCAATAAGTACGTGATCGTTTTTATGGACTATTTTACCAAGTGGGTAGAATGCTTTGTTTTAGCAGACACCAAAGCAATAACAATTGCAAAAATCCTGGTAGAACAAATCGTTTGTCGGTTCGGCCTATTGAGCGATCGCGGAGCGAATCTAATATCCGAAGTATATACTTCGCGACGTGTGTAACTTATTACGGGTACGTAAACTTAACACTACAGCATACTATCCTCCTTGTGACGGGATGGTCGAGAGATTTAACTGTACTATGGAAACCATGATTAGCCTGCATGTCAGCTCCAATCAGACAGGTTTGGATACCATTTTGACCTACAGTTACTTTGCGTACCGGAGTAGTATACATGAATCGCCAGGTGAAACATCATTTTATCTTAATTTCGGTCGAGATCCTGTGTTGCCTCTGGATTTGTTACTGAAGTCTCCTGAGGATTCTGGCTTTGAAGGTTACGCGTCTGACGTGAGTATCAAGCTGTAGGAAGTGTGCAATGCAGCAGAACAATGTATTGCACGATCGCAGGACAGACAGAACACAAATCATAAAAAAAGTTAGGGGACGGCCGTTTACAGAAGGAGACCGAGTATATTTATATGTCGCAATTGTAGCGCGTGGGAAGTCTAAAAAATTAATTCACCCTTGGCATGGTCCTTACCGCATATTAAAAATGTCGGAAGATGGAACTGAGGCAAACAATTGAACCTATTAAAAACAACAAAATGCGCGCGAAACGAGTTAACGTAAGAAGGCTTAAGTACGCTCCCCTAATAAAATTATGCAGCAAAGGAGCTATCACGGCGCCCAGGATCGTGAAAAACAAACGTGTTTAGGTGAGCGCGATGAGCAGATGACGCAAGCATCCGAAACCGAGTTTCCGCAAGTTTCTCATGAAAAGAATAAGTAAGTTCGTATGTCTGAAAACAATCCTTGTTTAACTGATAAAGCAAGCAAGGCGCTTGACGCTGAACATGTTAGACAAGCTAAGCGTTACGATTTACGGCCGCGCACTGGAAGAATTCAATAACTAAATAAAATGCAAACCTCTAGTTTAGATTAGTTTAGTATATCATTATAAAATTAATTCTGTCATAATTGCTTAATTTTGTTTTATAGCTAACTACATTAATATATACCTAATATAACAATAATATATAGCTGGAGTAATACAAATCTTACATAAAAATATATCACAAATGTTACAATAACTGAAAGTAAAGGTAATGTGGATGAATCTGACTTTATAGTATTGGATATCGATGAGGATAGTTTGGTGGATTTTGCTATCAGTCCAACAAAAGCAATGGATGAAGATGCTACCGTTACGAGTGCTCAGGTTCAGCAACCAGCCAGCAATAAACGAATAATTGAGGTGACTAAAAACAATCGCTGAACCATAACACCCGGAGTCAACAAATTAAACAGCAACGGGAAGAGATGAGCGAACTTCTTCGAGTATAATTCACGTCAATAATGCTTGTGAGCGGCCCGTTACGTCTTATAAATCGCTAGTTCACTGTTCGATAATACCACCACCAGGTCCACCGAGCGGAGGAATTCAGTGGTAAGACCACAAATATCCGAAAGTAAAGCGATCAGGTAAAATGGGGACAGATATATGTGATAGACATTCGCAATGGGCGAAATGTAAACTTCAGAAGCAAAGTACCGAAGCTGCCTGGATGGATAAAAAAGTTGGTGAGTCACAAAAATGGTTGGATCACTACAATGGGGGTTATTGTGAACTTCATGTGCAGCATTCAGTGGATAAAGAAAGTGGAATGCCAGATCGGCAACGAATCCCAAGTATTATTGATTTAATTGTGAGCAATATGGCGAAAAATAACGACCAATGGCAGAAGACTTGTAATAGCCGTGTAGATGCAGTAAGAGATATTTCTATGTTAATATCAAATGGTACAACCAACAACGGAAGCACCCAAACAGAATATAATCACATTAGCAACGCAAAGGCTATATATATCGCTCGACAAGGTAACATCCGATGTTATGCAAGATCGACCTGCACGACCATGGTTTAGGATTACCGACACGAATGATTATGCAATATATACCAGAGTTCGCACGTAATGCTGTCAATTTGTTTAAACGGAATGCGGCTATTGGCTATGAGGCCGTCGTCAGTTCAAATAGTGCGCAGCAGCAAACATATGGAGCAGAACATGTTATCCATAAAATATTTACACCGCAATGCCATCCGGTGCTACAACCGCCGCCTTTGGTGTCGTTGTATTCGCCGCAACGAGCTCCACCTCAACTAGAACGACTACGTCAACGCATGGGTCAAATACGTATCACCACAACAACAACCACATATATATCGCTTTGCCACGAGTGCCAAAAGTAGTGAACAGCGTATCAACAACAATATTGTTCAGGGCGGTGGAGTTCAAAAACGGAAGAAGAAAATCGGTTGTGGGTACTTTTAAAGAAGCAGTTGCGGCAAGAACTCTATTTGAAGACAAAATATTGCTGTGAAATGGGGCGGCTGAACAATTAGTCCCGTTAGTATTCTTCTTCCGGACTCATAAACGGCTAACAACTCATCGCTGTTCGGAATTATCCCCGCCGTAAACATTGTACGTAATAAAACAATACTTTTATAACCTTATTATTTACACTTCATTTATATAACGGGCTAATCTTACTACATATATAGATATTCCTTTGTAATTTCTCCAAAAAAACATTTACTATGTCATTCTGCTTTGTAAACATTGTTTGATGATATGAATTGCAGGATATGATTATTATTCCTGCTGCAACGAATGTTTGTGTACGCCTCTTGTTTTAGCATCTCTTCCGAAATTCGGTATATATTCGAGCAACAATGTATCCAGTTGTTTACTGCTATATTATCCTGACTAGTCGGTAGTGGAACTACATTTGTGAACGGAGCTTGGGCTGTGGCATTACAAATGTACTCAATTTTATGTTCTTCAAATAACTACATTGCATAGGGCTTTATCATTGGTAAAAATATTATATTTGAATTCTTCGACCCAAAAGCCCTGTAATGGTTTGATTGAAACGATTCTATTTCAATAAATAACACAAATATTGCAAATTCTCTATTTTAGCTGCATAAGCTTAATTAATTAGCTAATTACTAATTAACCACTCAAAATTTTTTAATCTCAAATATCAGGTGCACACTCTGGCATGATAGGCTTTCAAGCAAAAAAAGTTTTTTTAAAAATCGGTTCAGTGGTTCTTGAGATCCATCGGACCGAGCGAACTAACGAACGGACGGACATCGACCTTTTTAATCCCAGACAGAAAATAAAAACGCTTCGCTTCGCTCCGCTTAAAACGCTTCGCCGAGCTCCGCTCAAACAACAATATAAACATTGAAGTCGTTGACAGTAAAACAACAACAAAAAAGAACAAACAATTTCGATATTTGATCTAAAAAATCATTTCAACAAACTGGTGTGGTGGCACACCCCGAAAAAGGGGAAGCCATGTAACGATTATCATTATTATTATTGTTAATTATTATTATTATCCTTGTATTATAATGTTGTTGTTCGTGCTCTTGCCCTGTGGTATTGCTCGTACTTGAAGCGGCGTTTTTTTTGTAAAAAATAAGGTTGAGCAACAGTCTGAGCTTTGTACGCCTATAATCTTTTGCTGTGTTTTGACGAGCTTTAAAGTTCTGTAAAAGCCTTATACTTTTAAAACTTATAAAAAGCTTAAAATTTCAGTGACAGAAACTTTGGCGCTGTTTGGGCTGTGGAAAAAATCAGCAAATGGTCGCACGCCGCTGAAATTGGTACCAATCGACTCAGCTCGACGAGCTGAGTTCAAAATGTTTTTACCTAATGGTCCCACCTGTGAAATGTCACCTGAAAATTTATAAAAAATTTTTTTTTGCAAAATAGACATGATGCACCTAGATCGATCCAGGATTACAGGAGAAACTCAATGGTACCATTCATATCAATATATCTGGCCTCCCTCTGAAGTTATCCGCAAGGACAGTTAACCACTTCGGAAGCAACCCTTTGGGAAAGCTTGATTGATGATTTATTTTCCGTTTTTTTTATATTTTACAGCATAATATTAAGCTATGGCAGCACTTGGCAGACCTCAAAATACTAGATTTAACATGTCGCCCCTTAATACTATACTTCCTGAACGTGATATTAACAATTTGCGCATGACCTATAACCAAATGGTGCGTAGAACAAGTACATATGAAGATACCATTGTTCTGATTGCCCAATGGAGACTTATCGCTAACAACCAACAATGTACATGTGGCGATGCGATGTATTTGGCTGCGCGTAATGACCTCGCGCGCCTTGGCAAGTGCGAATGGCGTTGTAAAAATTGTCGAGCCCAATTATCTATTCGAAACGGCTCATTTTTTGCCGGTCACCAGATCACATTGGAAACGACACTCGTGATCATTTTCGGCTACATCAACAACTTGCCGTCAAACTTCATTCGCTTGCAAACGGGGATCGCCATAGATACCATTACGAACTGGTACAACTACTGTAGACATGTCGCTGTGGCTTAGGACTGTGATCATTGGCAAAACCGCATGTTGGGCGGCCCCGGTATCCACGTAGAAGTTGACGAGTCGATGTTTTTTCGACAAAAATACAACCGCGGCATGCCACGTCGTCAGCATGGTTGGGTGGTGGGCGTGATTGAACGACAAACGGGCAAGTGTCTGCTTTTACACGTCCCCAATCGCACCATCAACACAATTATGCCTCTAATATTTCAACATATACTACCGGGAACCCGCATCATCACCGACAGCTTGAAGACCTACATCCAAGGACTGCGCCACCTACCTAGCCCCCAGCAATATACTTACGCCACGGTCAACCACCATAACCGCCCATTCCTTAATCACGACGCCCATACGCAAAACTTTGATGGTCTCTCGGGAAATTTGAAAACATTCATTCGGCTACGCCAAGGTGTTCCTTATAGCCTATTCCAGCGAACTCTTATTGAATTTCAATGGCGACGACAATTCGCTGAAAATATTGTCGGTGCACTCATTGCCCAAATCGGAAACATGTATCGCGTCTAGAGGTTAGTTCCAATGTCTGTAATACGGTTTCCTATAGTGTTCTAGATTAAGCCTAACAAAATAAGCCTAAGACAAAGCCGGGGTGCTGCCGCCCCCGGACCCCCGCACTAAACGGCTACGCTGGCTAACTGCCACGGTTTAGGATGCACAGTACTGGTGCTTCCTCGCCAGGCGTTTGCCGGTGCAGTATTTCCGAATACCCTAACCTAAGCCTCAAGCTTACCCTAAAACTTAGCCTAGTCTAAACCTAATTTCGAAACATCAAAATATCCATTTTTTCGCTTGCATTCCCGATATCGGGAGCCATATCTTCTTGTGACGGAAAGTAATCGTCACATCTCATGCATCGCCATATAGCCCATTACAATTTCTATATCATACCCAAATTTGCGCCCAATCGGTCAATCCAATCCAAAGTTATGTTCAAAAAGGTCAAAAAACCAAAATCCATATTTCTCAAAAAATCCGACCCCTGAAATTGGGGCCCTCTCCTGAACCCCTTGAAGAGCTAGAGCTCTGAAACCTTTTCCATTGGAAAGAGCAGGAAAAACTGGTCCATGGAGGGTTCGTTGGGTGACGGTCTTAAGCAGAGCTTTAGGAAAAAAATTTGCCAAAAAAGCCTCTATACCCCCAAAAATCCAAATAAAAGAACAATAATTTAGCATAATCATGAAGTTATACCTGAAAAGGGGCGACCCTGATCTCGAAGAGACCTCTTTTGGGGGTAAGAGATGATTGGGGTTCCAGAGACTATGGGGGCTATACTGAAAAGATGGTGGCCCCTTCTCTGATTTTTCTGCCTCAGGCCAATCAGGGCCGAAACTTTTATATAAAACTGGTTGCTAAGAAGTTGTTTTATGATCAGTTTGTCGCAGTGAGTTGGTGCGATTATTTTGCTCTGGTAATAAAATATAGTTTGTGAAGTTATGGCACATGTCGTTTGCTCAGTCGAGAACCTTACTTATACCGTCTTTCTAGGACGGTATTCGTGAGAAAATCAGTTATTTTCAAAACATCGTCTGCAGCGGGCGGTACTCTTAGCGATCTCTTCACCAATAATTTATCGTTTGAATCGGACGATACTCCTCATAGCTCTATATCTAGCTTTCGTGTCTCGCATTGCCCGTAACCCGCCGATAAAGCATTTGCCGGTCGGAAGCCATCATCGGGATTCGCGAACTGTTGTTTCCGACCAAGAGCCCCCACAGTTATTACGCTCCCGCCATATTAGTTAACCCTGTACGGCCACATGCTACATGTATACCTGCAGTGTTATGTCTGTAGGATTTCCGTTTTTAGTTTTATGATTGGTTATTTTTTATTCAGATCGCGAAAATTGTATGTTGGCATATATAGTTCTCTTGGGTGTCTTCGTAAAATAAGCACTGTCATGTCAGGTCTCAATCAAATCTCGAGTAATAAGTGCTTCGATGGATTGCAATTGGTGTACGAACACGAAAGGTGGGTTTGTATACGCTGTTTCGTTGATAGTTTCCTTGCTTGTTCGGCCGAGATGTTGAATACGATGTAAAACCTGACCATTTTTCGAGTTTGTTTAATTATATAATTTGAAATAATATGTGACTTATTAATAAAATGTTTTATATATATATAGTTATCTAAATTATGTTAAGTCAATATATAGTTACTTAAAAAGTAGCGAAATTTGGTGCCAAAATTTACAAATTATACTCCAGCATCGTCCCGCAGGGTTAGTAGCTTTAATACGGATGCGTATTGAAGCAATGAAATCAATGTGTGAAACGGTTTACATAAGATATAAACCATTGGTGTCGATGGGGCTACACGTCCCCATAAGATTCGGACCACCCTCAAGCCAAATCTAGCCATCACTCCTCCTCTCCCTCGCTGAAGGCTCCGCACTTCACTGCCCCTTCCGTACCAAAGGGGAAGTGAGAAAAATTTATCGCAAATTGTCAAAAATTGGGGAAATTTTTAGCAAAATTGAGTAAAATAGCGAATAAAATAGCATACACTTAAAGGCGATCAGCAGCATTATTAGTTATTCTTGTTATTATTTCAACCAAACGAAGTGTTGTGAGTTACTAATAATGTCAAAAACCTAAGCACCCATGCGGTCGGAGTATGTAACCCCCGATCAGCAGCATTATTAGTTATTCTTGTTATTATTTCAACCAAACAAAGTGTTGTGAGTTACTAATAATTTCAAAAACGTACGCACCCATGTTCTGAGCACCACAGATCGGAGTATGTAACCCCATAATCCGACTTCGGCTCGACACCTGGCCTATAATCCCATCATTCATCTCCAACAAATAAAAAATTCGGCTTTGCAAAAATTTTGAGATTTTCTGTTTTTTGGAGTTATTTTCGAACTTGGGCTCATAGATCGAAAACGGCTGCTGCGGTGAAAATACTCTCGAATTGAAGATTCTTCCGCGTCATCTAATTTTTTCTGGCAAAAGTTATACGTAATTTAAAATTTTGCACGACCCAAAGTGGCTAAAAAAGTTTCCAATTCATGTCTGTTTTGCGAAAATTTAAGTAGGAAGTCACCACAGCGAGGGGCAGTTGTGTACACGCGGTTAAACTGCACTTAGTGACTCTAATAATTTTCTAAATTCAGCTGTTTGAAGTTTCACAATGACGACGATACAGCAGCAATTCATTAACGGCAACGCTACAGTCATTTTAATATGGTACCATGTCGATTTTGTTTGAAATATATATTTACGTACTAGTTACTCGCGCAGCGAGATGAAATACCGCGAGTGCGGCTAAACTGCACTTCCTCATTATTGCGTTTTTTTAATTCAGCTGTTTAATGTTTCAGGATGACACTAATTGCGATTATGGTATAATAATACACCGGGAGTGTACTAATGGCAACATAACACTCATTTTAATGTCATGTAAAAACTGTAGGACTGTTTATTTGGTCCTGCAATGATAAAAATATTACCTAGCTTTATTTACCTTGTAAAACGTTAACACTTTCTTTATTATTTGTGGGAACGACGCAAACATAATGATTGCTTTCATCGTATTAAGCAACGAGAAGCCCTATAGACACATGCTAATCACCTACATACATCTAAGAGTGACAAAATTTTACTATTGTGGCGTCACATTATAGCCCCGGAACCGTCCGGCAGGTTAACAACGCTCCCAACAAAGACAGTGTGTTAAGCGCACCAAATAACCCTAAAAACGCGTGTGTTCACACCACATGGCAAGAGAGTTACTTTGTTAAAATTTTTTTGAAAATTTATCTTTTTAGGGCATATTTTTATTTAAACTTTTATTAATTTTTAAACTATAAACATGGGTGTTCTCAACATTTTCCACCAACATTTATGGAGGCTGTTGACACGCTATAATGTAGATGTATGTAATTCATTGACGAAATATGAAACAATGTATTTAATGAAATTGGCAATTCAATATACAGAGGCATACTACATTTCATTTCAACAAGTCGGACCGCGCGTTTTTATTACAAGTTCGCTTTTATTGAAGGAGGTATCCGGGTAGTTATTTCGACTGTAATAAATTCCAGTTTCTTTTATGATGTAAAGTTGTAAAAATCAAAACATATTTCGTGTAAATGGAACTGTTCGCTCATGAATAAAAATATCCAGTTAAATGCAATATTTTTCGTAATTGTAGTTCTGTGTTAACATATATTCAGAGTTTTTATTTATATAAATTTCTCTCGAAAGCGATAAATTTTGTGCCCTACCTGCGTTATATTTGCTCCCATACATTGTAAAAAATTAACTTGACGCCGTCGGTTAAATATCGTAAATAGGAAAATTTGTTTTTTTCCTCTTTCAGCAAAGAAACAAAATGCAACATGAAATTCGGGATTTATCTACCTCCGGCTGCAGTTGACAACAACGATAAGCAGTTTCCGGTCCTGTATTTTTTATCCGGTAAGCCGGGGTGCCGCTGTAGGGGGAAGGGGTGGCTTGAGCTCCCGTGCGGCCGGTGACATCTATTGTCCACTATTCTCCTACCGAAAGTTTCCGTTAAATTTTTGATTTATACCCTGAGAAATTTTTATCTCCAATTAACGTAAGGTGCAATTTCAGCGAATGCTGGTATTTTTGTCCTTTCTCAGTCGTGATTTTCTTCACGGTCCGCGCAGTATGTTTGTGGAATGCTCTGCCGGAACATGTCGTATAAGCCACAATCGTTAACGAATTCAACTGCCGGCTGCATCACTCGCAAGCACTCGAGCTGCTGTACGCGTCTGTGCTCTCTTAATTTCCCAGGTCAACGATCGACCAAACAAACCTCCAATGTCTAGGTTCTAACTCCGAATTCTGGTATTTTTGCCCATCTTAGTTGTAGAATCTAGTAATGGTGACGCAGACATGGATTATATATAACTACACATGTATAAATATATACGGTAATATACATATATAATATTATATGAATAATATATAAAAAATATTCGCCTCCCATTACCTTTTATGAATCGACCATTCGACTGCACCTTGAGTACGCTAGTCATGTTTGGAGCCCACATTTTCAAAAAGATATAAATTTGATAGAACAACTATATAAACTTTTGCTGAATATTCGTCACTTAGACTACTATTATCGACTAAGATTTTTAAAACTTCACAATTTGGAAGCTCGGAGATTGCGTGCAGATCTAATTTTATTGTATCAAAATGCTCATGGAAATATTGCCACAAAATTGCTCGAGTTGTTTGATGCTGGTTGCTCAATTACACGTGGTCATCCACTATATAAGATATAGGCAAAATGCTCGCCGCTTGACCTGGTGCGACTACATTTCTTTAAAAATCGTGTCGTGTCAGTGTGAACAACCTATATAGTTATGTCGTCACAGCCCGCTTCCTTACGTCGTTCAAGGCTCGATTCCATGCATCAGGTGCTCTACCGGCACTGTATATGCTGCCTTGACCTTTTCTGGTTTCAGATCCCAATTATCGTACTTAATGCCGTCACAATTGACGACTTGATGGGACAAACATATGATTACCCGATACCTTGTGACGGTATCGGTAAGTAAATCGCGTGGTGAGACTTGAACCAGAGAGCCCCCTATTGTCAGAGGCCCGCCGGAGCCCCGTGGATGCTGCGGAGTTTGGCGTGTTTATTTACATTTTTTGGTTTTTAACTATGTTTTAAACAGAATGCAATACCCAGGCCAAATATGTTGTGCACGCTGGTTTTGAACACGAATTATTTTGATTCAAAACGCTTTTTTACTAGATAGTTCTATGTTGTGAGTTTTGGAATAGTTTGCCTTGGTTCCACGATGCCTGCGCACATACAGATCGTAGTTGTACGTAGTGAATAATCCAACAACATTTAGGTAGATACGGTAACCAAACGGAGCTATAAATTTTTTTGCTGTAGAGACAAATCCTTTTGTCTGGCAAAAAATCATTTTAGTACGTTACGCACAGTTGTCATCACTGAATTGGTGAATTTTCGCAAATCTTTGTAATTTGCGACTATTAGTTGGAGTCAAAGCAAGTAAATTCTAACTAAAAATTAAATATTAACAAATAGAAACCTTTGTTCCTAGTAGTTTGTGGTTTGTTTTAAAATGGTTGTTTATCAATTAAACACTGTGCATCCTGAAATCATTGCTTCGTCAGAGTTTTGATATTTCACCAAACATTATTAGTTTTTTGCAAAACCTTGCCGTTTTAAAAATTGGTTTATAAAGAACAAAGGTCTTTTTAGTTCTTTTGAGTTTTCAAAAGTTTTCGTCTTTTTAGTATTTTTAGGTGGAACTAAAAATATGCTTATAAAAACACTGCAAATAGCTATAGCATTGCCCATGTCAATGAATTCGTCTTGTGGGTCTTTACAGTGAGGTGATTAAGCTAAATTTTTTGTGTAGTTGTAGTAATTTCAGAGCTTGATATTATATTTGTTGTTAGCCAAGCAGTTGTATAACTTTCCTAGCTATCCGCGTTAATCAAATACTTATGTATTATGTTATGGCAAGTACATAAAATGCTGTGTTACATAACGGCTACATTATCATGCCGACGTTATAGTCTTAGATGTAAATACTGGCTTCTCCAAAGTGGGGGCCCTTGGCAACAACGGGTGACCGCAGGCAATTTTTTTTGGCTGTTCCTTCCCGTTCAAAACACCTCCAACTGACATAACAACCTAACATAATTTTTCACAATAGTCCCTTTCTGAAGTTTAAAGTTGAATTTCAGCATAAAATTGGTTGAAAATTTTGTTTTAATCTTCATAAGGCTGTTTTTGCACCGTTTCTGGAGCCATTAACAGTTTTAGCGTTCTCGCTGAAAAATGTCAAATTTGAAAATTTTTAGATATCGCCCCCTCCCCAGTTCAGCCCACTGGCAAAATCCGGTGCCCCTAGTCCCGAACGGCCACTTTCCCGGTTCATGCCGCATGATAAACTTTCAGCGAATGTGGAAGCCATTAAATATATTATGTTACATATGTATTATATAGGCATTTAGTATAAAACTGTGTGTTTGATTTTATATCAACTTTATGTCTATGATTCTGGGACGGTCGTTTACATATTTGCGATTCATATGCGTGGTTCATTGTTGTGGTATATATTCGCAATTAATTCGGTGCTGATTTTTTTATAGGTTTAACATGCACACAAGAAAATTTTATTCAGAAAAGCGGTTTCCAACGCTACGCTGCCGAACACGGTCTGATTATAGTTAATCCAGACACAAGTCCGAGTTAGTTGGTGTTTTATGTTTAGTCGCGGTGTTCGTTTTGCAATTTGGTCACTGATCTATATGGGTCATTTCACGAAAACATGTCATATTGTCGGGGGGGGGCTACATCGGCACTTTTTGGCCCATAGCACCAGTCTTTTGGAAGAAATTTAATGTCGCTGTGAGATGTCGTAATAGCATGTCTGACGGTCATAATGAGGGATGGTGGGCCTCTGTACCCCTAACATAGCAGGAGCCAGAGGTGTTCAAACCAAATCGGCCAAATGAATCCAAAAACATATGTCCCACTATAAACGTTCGCCGTATCGCTAGCACGTGATACATATATGTGTTTTTCACTTCAGTGTGATCCTTTGGTATTTGTTAATTTTCCGCAAAAACTTGGGAGTAAGCATCGACGCTGAAGCTGACGCCAAGAATTTTTTCCCAGAATTTTTTTCGTGACGTGTAGCCCCCCGACCAAGGTCAAATCTGGCAGCTTGCATACGCTGATAAATAAAGTCAAAGTGCACTAGCGCCAAAATTGCTATATATATATATATATATATAACGGTAATCGTATTCAGTACAGGTGTTATTGAAAAAAAAGAATATCAGCTCCTGTCCATGTGTTGTTTCATTATGAGGTCGAAGGTCATAAAGTGCAAAAATGGGGTATGCAAAATGTAGCCCCCCCCCGAGACCTGACGAAAATTAACTTTGAAAAAGCCAAATTTAGCATACAGTGTTACAATAGGCCGGATAGAAACATAGTAACGCCCCATTAGAATCGACCCATGTATTAAAATTTTTTAATGAAAATGTAGCCCCAATCGTAAAGTTCTCACCGTCAAGAGTGGGCGACTAGTTCACGCCCGAGAGCACGATCACCGGGTACACTCGATCGAGATTCCGTTATCGTTCACGGTTGACGTTGTGTACGGGGATGTAGATGACGTGGTAAAGACACGGATTTAAAGAGGTAAAGATGCCATAGTTCCAATTTGATTTCAGTGTTTGTCGACCGGCGGTGGTGAAGAAATGGCAACTAATCCATAAACCATATTACTGTCGAAGTTAATGATATTGACGTTGCAGAATATTATTGGAAACATCGTTGTATTCGAAGACAACCAATCGCACATTAACACGATGCATTATATTTAGTTAGTAAATTCTACAACATGATGCTGATTGACGTGCATCGGAAGTCAGGGCGAAAAACCGTGCCGCCAGATGCATATTGTCTGGCGATTGCTCCGTGATGCTGGAAGTAAACAAAAACACGCGCTAGCACCAATTTAAACAGTCATAAGTTTGATCATGGTATTCGCCATGACACCCCCCGACCTGACGTGTAGCCCCAGACTGCATGTATAACAAAAGAAACCGAAGGTGGCAAGAACCATATTAGTATATAAGTTCATCAACATTTATCGTCATTGCACCATGATATGGGGCCGTGCTGTTAACATGGTATCTAAGAAACCCTTCTGCCTGCCCGCACATCTATTCTTCGCATTGTCCTTGGTATCATCACCTAAATGTAAGCTAATCATAGATCAATTGTGTTTGTTTTAGGATGGTGTAGCCCCCCCCCCCCCGACCTGAACTGTAGCCCCCCGGGCCTCAGGTGTACCCCCCCCCGACTAACACATATCGGGGTGCCCATTTTCACAAGGCCTAAGGATCTGCCTGAAATTTTTTGTCAGACATCCCACTCATGGTTGGTTTGTGAGCATAAAATGGTATCAATAGGTGCTGTCAATTGCGCTAGAAAAACTTCTGCGACAGGCTTGTTTTAAATTGGTCGATTTCTAACTATAAAAGGGCCCTAGCTGCACCAATCTTAGGTCGCAAGTTCTCCAAATGGCTTGACCGTGACCTTTTGGTCCGACTTGCATAAAAACAGACCATGGTTCACATGTCACTGCATTACCCTTCAGAATAATGACTTATTTCGGATTAAAATTTGACCCCCAGGGGCACCCTTTCGACCCCTGTATCAGGTTTCAAGTAGCTCGTTTTACATAGAGACATCGATATTCGAAACATTCAGGGTTTTTTATGTCGGAAGGAGTCTATATACAGTACATACGAAAACGTTTCGTTTTGGCTTCAAAAATGGTGTTTCAAAAGCAAATGGTTTCGTGAAATGACCCATGTATGTTCTTGCTGAATTAAACTTGTCGTGAATCGACCTACATGTAGGAACAAACGAGTATAATATGATTGTGGTTAATCCAGACACAAGTCCAAGTAAGTTGATGCTTTATGTTTAGTCGAAGTGTTCGTTTTACGTAATTTGTGCGCTAAAGGGAACGGATATAGTAGGTTCTTTCCGAATAAAATGTGTCGTGCGTGAGCGGATTTATCTGAATGAACAAGCGAGCCTAATAAAATTGAAGCTAAAGAAATTTGTTGCCACTGGCCGTTTCGTATGAACACTATAGTACCAGTTTCTTCTCCATTTTAACTTCAGTGTTGAAGTGGTGGTCCTCAAACACGGGTCATAACTTTATCTGAATGAACAAGCGAGCCTAATAAAATTGAAGCTAAAGAAATTTGTTGCCACTGGCCGTTTCGTATGAACACTATAGTACCAGTTTCTTCTTCATTTTAACTTCAGTGTTGAAGTGGTGGTCCTCAAACACGGGCCATAACTTTAAGGTAATGCGCTGTCTGGTCAAATAGTACCTATTAGGGATGTTTTGACTGCCGTTCAGGTAACCGTTACGGGCCCCGTTTCGTCTGACCATAGGAAGTTTATCAGTGTTGCACAGATGATACTTGTATTACATGTCCAAACGCCATTTCTGTATAATGAAATTTATCAAGAAACGTCGGACCAAACAATAATTTTTTTAATAAAACATATATATATCGTTTATTTTTTGTTGTATACGTATACATTGTGGAAAAATTATAATTGAACATAGTCAACTCAACTTAGTTTTGCCCAAACTGGCTGATATTACTTTCCTTTGAGCTGTAAAATGGGCTATCCAACTCATTTGTTAAGCTAGGTATTGATAAATCTGTTTTGGGTCGACAAAGATTTGTGATGATCCAAGCGCAGGACTTATTTCGCAAGGAAATGTCATACCGCAGCGCAGACATATATTGAAGCCTAACATCTCGCTACGCTAGCGTACATACCCTAGTTGAACATGAGTTGATCGGGGCCTGCGGTGTAGTTGTATCGCATTTGTTACGCAAGCTAGAGGATCCGGGTCCGAATTACGGGTTGCCCAATGTAAGGTGTCTTGTGGATTTTTTCGAAGTATTTTATGCTTCTATTAAAGGAGGTGTAAACATCGAAGGCCAGGACGACGTTTATTCGTTTGGATCTGGCGCCGGGTTCTACATTGACGCGACTGAACCAAAATGGTCGACAAATTATCGAATGTATTCTTACGTGACGAAAGAGGTAGGAAGAAATTAAAATATAAAGATTTTAGTAAAGTGTAACATAACTCAACGCCTAGCGCTTACTGGAAATGGTGTTTTAGGTACTGTGGATAAAATACGTATTGATTATTGTGTTAGTACTGAAACTGTTCAATTTGCGCCTGTCTCGCTAGATTTGACCCCCCTCCCCCGTTGCTATATGGGAATGGTTTCACGTTAAATTCGTTTGATAAGTATTTCTGCGTACATCTAAGTTGGTTCTTTGCTAGTTCAAATTCGGGAAATTTTAAGAAAAATACTTGAAAGGTGGTTAAATTTTAGTGTAAGAATTCGACACATCAACTAAACGTTTTGACGTCAGCGGCTTCGTTCATTTAAACTGTAGTGTAAATTATAGCGTTACAAGGGAATATATATTTTCGTTTATAAAACTGTGTTTCGTAAATTTTTAGTTTGGATAGAACACTTTAAACCAACGTTTACCCAAAGAGCGACTTCTTCATATACCATATTAGGTTGGCTTTTGGCTTTCGAATATTGAAAAAATGAGAACTCGTAAGGTCAAGGGTGTGTTCAAATATTTTGCTGAAAAGTTGATCAAACTTTAATGTATTTCAAGAAAAAATACGATTTTTCATCCGTGTTACGCGCTCAAAATTCGATTATTCGCTCAAAGCTTGATCAAAACTCGATGCGCATTGATTTAGCCAATCAGGTAGAAAGAAAATGTGTTGAAAAAGTTGAGCTCAAAATGTTGCAAGAAATTTTGAAACATCGATATTTGCAGCATTTTTTTTACTAAGAATCATCGTTAAATTTTGAGCAAAAAGTTTAAAGCTGTGAACGCACCACTAAAATTTGAGATCAAGCTTTTTCAGTTAATATCTACGTTAACTTTTTCAGGAGATTGGCTAAAGAAATATAATCAGATGGGGTAAAAAAAGATCATTGGATTTTTGGGGTAAAAAGTGATCAGGCATATTTCCGATTGGCAATAATGCGAATTCGAAAAATGATAGTAGCGTAAGAATCCATTATATGACCATTTCCTTTCAAGTTAATAACTGCTCTTTACTGATGTAAACTCGTATACTACAGCAGTTCAATAATTCCATATGCGAAACTATGCTCATAAAACATTTTGACCGATGTTGTAAGCCTTTCGGCGCTAAGCTGCCGGTTGCACAGCAAGATCCGTAACGTACGCAGCAGTATCGTAAATCGACCTACCTATCGCGTGAATGCAGCCAAAACACTGTATAGCAGCTATTTACCTGAAAATGACTATGATCTTTTATTACCCCAAATCCTGTAACTGAGTGGGGTAAAAAATAACCAACAAAAATAGATATTGTTTCAGTATCACATTTCATCTTACGTCGTGTATGTATAATTTTGTTTTGTTTCCTTACATTACAGCAGCATAGATATAATAGTACTATATTCTCTTAATTGTTCTATCGATAATTCTATCAATAATGCCGCGAACTTACAAGCCTACACCTAAGCTTTATACCGAGTTGTCGATTACAACTGCCGTAGAAGAAGTAAAAAATGGCGCTGCTTTAAGGCGCACAGCGGAGAAATACCACATGTCCTATGGGATGCTGCGCCAACGGTATCTGGCATCGGAAGGCCATTTGGAACTTCAAAAACAAGGACGAAAAGTAGCATTATCAGAGGCCATTGAAACCAAACTGGCTGGTTATGTTCGTCGAATGGCGGAAATGGGATTTGGAGTGACATTGCAAGAGCTCAGAGAAATAGTTCGAGACTATGTAGCCGCGAACGAACTGACGAATAACTTTACTGAAGGAATGCCTGGAGTGGATTGGGCTTATGCATTCATGAAGCGTCATAAGTTAACATTTAAGAAAATGTCAACAATGCAAATTGCTAGAAGAAACGTCACGTCTGATCCCTTCGTCATTTTTGGCTTCTACGATCTACTTGAAAAGGAAATTACTCGTCTTGGGCTGCAGGACAATCCAGCAGCCATTTGGAATTGTGACGAATCGGGATTCCCTTCCGACCCGTCAAAATGTAAGATTGTAGGCCCTGTTGGCAGGAAAACGGTGTCGGTAACGTGCGGCGCAAATCGAGAGAATACAACAGTTCTGGCGGTTGCTTGCGCCGACGGAAGTGCTTTGGATCCCTTGATTGTTTTTAAGGGCAAAAGTCTTCAGTCTTCATGGCATGGGTCCGAAGCTCTTCCTGAAACCTTCTATGCTTACAGCGAGAGTGGCTGGATGACCCGTGAAGTGTTTCACAAATGGTTTCAGTTATTTGTTGTCAAAACGAAGGATATCCGGCCGCTGTTACTGCTGTTCGATGGTTCCCTCACTCATACATCCCTCGAAACTATTGAATTAGCTATTGATCAAAATATATCTCTATTAAAGTTTCCAGCGCACTGTACTGATACTTTGCAGCCGCTGGATGTGGCGTGTTTCAGTCCCTTGAAAGTGTATTATGAGCACGAACTCACAGATCGTATGCATAGGACGGGTGCAAGGGTTCCACTTAAAAAGGCGGACTTTGTTAATGTTATCAGCAAAATATGGAAAAAGGGACTTAGTGAACGAAACGTGAAAGCCGGGTTTAGTGCTACTGGTGTATACCCGCCAAACCGCACCAGGTATGATATGGCTCGCATTGATAAGACGAAGTTAAAAACCTATCACAAATGGCAGGAGAAAGGATGCCCCAAAGATGAAGATGGCGCACCAAATTTAGAAGATCTGGTCCCATTATGTGTTCCCGCTGAACATCCAGGCAATACTATCGAGGCACCAGATGTACTGGAGCAGCGACCAGCTGATTGCACGTCGGCTTCCGTATTTGAAAAAGCGGTGCAACCTAATAACGATGCGAATACAACGCCGTGCTCGAGTCGAAGCGGAGACTTTTCCAGGGCTTCTGCTTCTCCGTCCGTTTCTCTAGCGACAGCAAGTCCAGCGCAACTGATGGCAGCACTTCAAAAGCACGCACCTCAAGGAATGCGATATGTGTGCAATTTAGTGCAGGCGGAAAATGAGACGTCGTTTGAGGACATTATCAGATCTCGTGGTCGCTCAGCAACAACGCAACCACCGAAGAAGCGGCACAAAATATCAATGCATTCGGCAGTTATAACAGATCCTGAGTACCGAGCGCAAATAAAAGCAAAATCAGTGCAGCAACCTGGAACTTCTAAGAAGTTCAGTAAGCCGCGACAAAAAACGCCGTCTGAATCGTCCGAATCCTCAAACGATTGGTATGTGGATGACACAAATGCAAAATCTCTCCGGGAAAGTATAAGAAGTTCGACCCAGCGGGATGAACTGGCAGCAGTCATGCCTAACATTGACACGGCAAATGACGGCAATTACTATGCAGTTTTTTGGAACTCTCCTAGAACGTACTACTGGGGGAAAATACTGAAAACCTTCCGTGACGAACAAAAGGGTGAAATTTTCAGCGTCGAAATGAAATTTTTACACAAAAAAGAAACCGCGGCAGATCCGAATCGTGTGTTGTGGGATTGGCCAAAATCTGACGACATTGACATCGTAGCTAAAAAATATGTCTTCTGTGGGCCCGCTCAACCACAATTAGTTGAAGTAGCGCGGGGACGATCGTATTTCAAATTCCCATGTGAGGCGGAAGCAATGTGTCGTTTTAACCGGCTCAACAAATTCGGCGTTCCATCACCGCAGAAATCTACTTTAAAAAAGAATTAATATATAGCCAATAACTTTTCAAAATATAAACATTTTATATAGTTTGTGTATTTTGGGTGGTTGGATGGGGTAAGCGGTGGACTATGCCGGCATTTTACCATCTTCGTCGGCATAAATACAGCTGCTTTGCTAGATGTACCTATAAAGCTGCTACTTTTCAAGACGACTGCGGACAAACCTATCCAACTGCGACTGTCAACATTCTGCCAAATGGTTGGAGCACACAGGAAACCCAGACAGGAAGCTACACGTAAGTATATCGTTTTTTTGCAATAGTAATTGGGGTGATTTTTTATTACCCCATGGTGATCTTTTTTTACCCCGACAATGGGGTAAAAAAAGACCTCCATATTTTTTGGCCCCAAAATTTTTGTATAAGGATTAAATTAATTCTTTTGTTTTAAATACACAGCACGTCCACCTATTAATTATTTCACAAGAAATCACCATCTATGCTCGAATAGTTCAGCTAAAAATCCAAAGTTTTCAGCATCGGTCTTTTTTTACCCCATGTGATTATATCTTCGAAAACTTTGAACAGTGTTCACACGTTCAAACTTGAAAATCCAAATTTTGATCAAAATTTAAAGAAACTGGAAATTAAAAGTGAAATTTGGGAACACGTCTTTAGTAGTTCGAATTTTTTGTGGGTCTTTGTTTTCTACTAAAAATTATTCATTTATTTTTCTCCTACATTTATTTGGGACTTTCTGCCCAAATTGTATTAGTGATGGTCTTGCACTGATGAATTTGCGGAATGGCTATGCTTGTGTTGCCAGTATACAATGTAAATCCATTGAGTGGACTATCGCCACTTAATTATTGGAGACCCTGTTGTTTTAAAATGTTGTTACAGACGGTGCAGCTATGGTATTTCTGATGTGTGACTTTATATAGTCTAAAAGCTGTGCGAAAATATATGGATGGACTGACACATTTATTATTATTTAGTAGCCTAAACATGTAGTCGAATTATCAAACTAGGCAAAAACTGGTAATGATTTATCTGTTATGAGGTAAGCTCAATAGTGAAATGAACGATGGGTCACGGCTTTACTCCAATTTTGTGGTCATATTGCTAACTCCTTTATTCTACATTAGTCTTGTGAAGTATTTGTTGTTTTATATAAAATTTTGTGTTCATTATTTAGTTACCACTGCTTATTGCGGCCAACTTTCCTGTGTCGCCAAACAAACAAGGGATTACGGGTCATAGGTAGGCAGAGATCGATTCATTTTGTAACAGTTGTCAGAGTCTGTTTTTAAAATGAGAGATGACTCTGGTTATCAATGCCGCGTAGTAAACTGTGAGTTATAGCATTTGTTCATCTTAACCTTACAATAAGGATATTACGCTAGTGCATGGGTAACCTTAATGTGAGTCGCCTGCCACACCCTTCTGTCAATAGGTATTAACGTTCGGTGGTTCGGTGTACCAACTATCCGTAAACATACAAAATAACACAAAATTGACAGTTTGGGCAACGCATCCAAAACGTTAAGAAACAAAACATTGACCCAACATATCATTCGAAAATTATAGTCGATAACAAAAATACGTCTGTTTAATGTTTTGAAAGCTACACACTACACGTGAAGTTAGCGAACTACAGTTATTGTCATTTTTGAAAGCGAAACATGTTAGCGTAAAGAAAAAACGCGTAACGCCAGTTGCCCAGTGGTGCGTTGTGAAACGAAATCGTGGCAAGACAGGAAATAGGTGTGTTGTGTTAATGAACAGAAACTACCCTATTTTGTATTTTGTCGCTTTGCGTTCGCGAACGAAAATTTTTGAATTTGTAATTGGCTATTGAACGGACTGTTTTCTTTTCTAATACAGTTTTGTACATAGTATTAAAAGAGGACGGTAGGCGGCGTAGCTTAAGTTTACTCATGCATAGATAGATACTTATTGCTTATTGTTTGACTCTTCCAAACGGCTGAGTTATACTTTCACATTGAACATGTCAAGCTAATAATTCACAGCAAAGTATCGATTGATTGTACTTAAACGTGTTAAGTCCTACCTTTCGAACGTGACCATAGCATTATAACCTCAGAAATTTTAAGTATTTAAGATTGCTGCAAGCTGGTATTACAATAATTTTCTCAGAAACCGTTTGTAAATGAGTATATTGATATTATGTACCATCCATGTAACACAGGAAGGAATTGTTTTTGTTGTTAATAATAATTGTGCCGAGTATTATCACAATTTGACTCAACCATTATAGCGCACATTTACCTCAAGGTGAACCTGGAGGTATTTTTTCAAAACCAGAAACTCCAATATTTCCAAATTTTCGACTGCCATGACTGCATATGTGGCAACTCGCAGCGAGGGGAAAGTAACAAAATCGACTTCTGTACTCTCTATGTTTGGCGTACACATTCGTTGTGGCACAGGTTACGTAGGGATTTTTAGTGGCAGGCATTTGACGTGCCGCCAAGAGTCGATATACAACAAGCCAGTTATGGCACAGGTTACGTAGGGATTTTTAGTGGCAGGCATTTGACGTGCCGCCAAGAGTCGATATACAACAAGCCAGTTATGGCACAGGTTACGTAGGGATTTTTAGTGGCAGGCATTTGACGTGCCGCCAAGAGTCGATATACAACAAGCCAGTTATGGCACAGGTTACGTAGGGATTTTTAGTGGCAGGCATTTGACGTGCCGCCAAGAGTCGATATACAACAAGCCAGTTATGGCACAGGTTACGTAGGGATTTTTAGTGGCAGGCATTTGACGTGCCGCCAAGAGTCGATATACAACAAGCCAGTTATGGCACAGGTTACGTACGGATTTTTAGTGGCAGGCACTTGACGTCCCGCCAAGAGTCGATATACAACAAGCCAGTTATGGCACAGGTTACGTAGGGATTTTTAGTGGCAGGCATTTGACGTGTCGCCAAGAGTCGATATACAACAAGCCAGTTATGGCACAGGTTACGTAGGGTTTTTTAGTGGCAGGCATTTGACGTGCCGCCAAGAGTCGATATACAACAAGCCAGTTATGGCACAGGTTACGTAGGGATTTTTAGTGGCAGGCATTTGACGTGCCGCCAAGAGTCGATATACAACAAGCCAGTTATGGCACAGGTTACGTAGGGATTTTTAGTGGCAGGCATTTGACGTGCCGCCAAGAGTCGATATACGACAAGCCAGTTATGGCACAGGTTACGTAGGGATTTTTAGTGGCAGGCATTTGACGTGCCGCCAAGAGTCGATATACAACAAGCTAGTTATGGCACAGGTTACGTAGGGATTTTTAGTGGCAGGCATTTGACGTGCCGCCAAGTGTCGATATACAACAAGCCAGTTATGGCACAGGTTACGTAGGGATTTTTAGTGGCAGGCATTTGACGTGCCGCCAAGAGTCGATATACAACAAGCCGATTGATAAATAAATCGAATAATTTTTTTTAGATTTCTTAGCATATGCAAACTTCTAGAAAGGCAATGATATCACGTCAATACACTAAGAGCAGTGACTTGTGTACCTAGTTGCAGCTACTATACTCGGAAATATTTTTGATTGTTTAGAAACTGCTGCTAAACACAGCGCGACTAGCTGTCTTAGCTGTAGCCAGACAGTAAACTACGCTCATATTAGAAGTAGCTAGTCAATAATGATGTTGCGTGGTAGCAGCGAAATCTAAATCGTCACTAGTACATACCATTTTGTAATACGGCCTGAATTGCATATATACATTATCATAAGTCAACATCTTTGATGTAGTTGTACGGTAGTACCGCGCTGTACGTTATGTCAGGTACGTCATGTCAGAATGTGTGTCTCCGGACCGGGAGTTTTGGTGTTGCCAAAAATAGTCTCGAACGCTGCCACTGGCATTTGAGATGTCAGAACTAATATTCGCACATACGTTAACAAATATGTATGTAGGAAGGTCAAAAAGTGTCTACCAGCTCTCTGCTTCTCGACGGGCTCTAATGGATGGGGGCATGAAATGGAACTACCTCTTTGGAAAGGGGAGAGCAAAAACCGGGGACAAGAAATACGGACAAATATAAAAATGAATTTTTTTGAGCATTTGTAGTGCTAAAAATCCAAGTGGATACACCAACATTTCCGGGGTGGGGGTGAGCCCCGCAACGGTTGGAGAAGCCAGGCTCTGTGTGTTAATCATTAAAATTAAAATAAAACAGTTGGTGTGACTTGTTTATGTACATTTAAACTCACGCTTAAAATATCATTTGAAAATATAATTCATTAGTTTAAGCTCAGAATCACGAACAAAAGAAAGTGTAGCTCGAATGTACGCCAATTGTTGAACTCAAACATTGACTCGCTTTTTTTAGATCATGCTCACTTTTCAATTGATTTTGGTTCTGTAATATCACAAAGTGCTTTCTTGTTTCTGATTCATTACGAGAAGTCATTCTATCACAATTGGGATTAAACGAAGTTTGTGAAGTGTATATTTTGATTTTGTGACCGGATGGTTTCAGAAATTATAAATATGAACGATGGACCTATTATTGAAGGTGTCTTTTATGATTACTAAAAAGAAATAAAAATAAATTTCATAATAATCACTATTTAATAAATAGAAAACTATTTTTTCCTCGGTTCAGCTGTTAAAAACTCCTTCGAGATGCAATCCGTTTCTGTTAACATGAATAATTATAATAATTACTCTTTTTCAGCATGGGAGGCCATGGTGCGCTCACATGCGCTCTTCGAAACCCCGGCCAATACGTCTCGGTTTCAGCATTCGCTCCCGTTGTTAACCCAACCGCTTGTCCATGGGGCGAAGCTGCCTTCCTCGGCTATTTTGGCGAGGCTAGTCGAACGACTAAGTGGCCTGAGCACGACTCTTGTGAGTTGTCAAAATCATACGCCGGCCCCAAGCTTCATTTGTTGGTGGATCAGGTTGGTGATGTCAATAATACTGTCGGCCTAACTAAATAACTAATTTCCAATGTAGAATTTTAGCTGTTTGAATGTTTATAATTTATTTTATTGCATTTTGAAACTTATTTATAATGTCTTGTTAATATTGCAAAAATATTTTGCACAGATCAACTTAAAATTGACGAGAAAAAGAAAAGTATTATGAACTCAAGTGGTCGCGACAGAAATAAATGCTACATTGTCGTTTCAAAGTTGGATTGTTTTGGATTGCAATTATTTTTGTCTGGTACTGTAGTGTGAAAAATAAATGCGTGAGTAAAGTTTAGGTACGTACTGTTGAGAGCACAAATAATTACGCATTAACATATTATTGACTATAGCAAAGTGTGGTAAGATAATTTGAATTTATATATTAGCACAATTCTCTTTATATTTTGATGTTGATTTTTTGAGTAAATCTAACCTATCAACCTATTTTACCTTCACGGTATTGCTAAATTCTTTTAAGGGTGCTGCGGATCAGTTTCTGTCTAATCAGCTTTTAACGAATAGACTAGAAGACGCATGTAAATCGAATGACAACTTAACGTGTGAGCTACGAATGCAACCGGTGAGCTTCATTCTTTATTTGAAGTAGTACAATGTGATTTCGTTACCAAAGCATTTTTATGGTCAGAATTTTGTCGGCGGTATATATAGTTTAGCGCACGGTAACCTAGGATCCGTGATGCATAGATTGCCGATTTTACACGTTTGTGTGCGTTTATCAAATGAAATGCTCAGTCACATAGCTGTGCTGTGCTCGCAGTCGTTGAGTGGATTAAAGTGCGTGATAAAAAGTTGACTGGAATCGCGTTTTCAGTTGTACGGGGTCACTAAATTCCGACACTAAATCGTAAAATAGATTCTGCCATCAGCACTTACGTACATTTCTCTATCGCAAATCGTGTTCGCGTACATAAGGTATAATCGGGACCTGCATGTTGTGCAAAGTAGTTTTACGCAAAACGTTTGCCTAAGCTCTAACAAGAGTATATAACGAGCCTTACATGGTACCATCGTGGATGCATGGTTCAATGTTCAATGTAGGGGACAACGAACGCAATGACCTTTTGTTGATCAATGACAATAGTCAGCGTCATTACTTCGACTATATTTGGCCTGCTGCAGTGGGGGTAGGGCTGACCCCTCTTATTCCATGTTCAAGCAAACGCAAAATTTATTAATGTCTATAAATTTATGTTTTCTGTGTGCTTTTGTATGTTTTTAAGCATCACGTACTACAACTATTTCTAACGCTAAAACGTCGTCTTATAGCCTGACAATTATACTACTATTTGTACGACAGTTCAAAGGGCTTTGAAATATGTAACATACAGAGCAAAATTTTGTTCGTTTAGTTTAAGTAATTTTCCTTTAGAATGAACATGGCCGCAAAAAGTACCCTTCATTTTTCGAAAGCTTGTGGACAGGCCGAAATATTTGCATTATTTATTAGGATATGTTCGTTTAGTTTAAGTAATTTTCCTTTAGAATGAACATGGCCACAAAAAGTACCCTTCATTTTTCAAAAGCTTGTGGACAGGCCGAAATATTTGCATTATTTATTAGGATATGTTCGTTTAGTTTAAGTAATTTTCCTTTAGAATGAACATGGCCGCAAAAAGTACCCTTCATTTTTCGAAAGCTTGTGGACAGGCCGAAATATTTGCATTATTTATTAGGATATGTTCGTTTAGTTTAAGTAATTTTCCTTTAGAATGAACATGGCCGCAAAAAGTACCCTTCATTTTCGAAAGCTTGTGGACAGGCCGAAATATTTGCATTATTTATTAGGATATGTTCGTTTAGTTTAAGTAATTTTCCTTTAGAATGAACATGGCCGCAAAAAGTACCCTTCATTTTTCGAAAGCTTGTGGACAGGCCGAAATATTTGCATTATTTATTAGGATATGTTCGTTTAGTTTAAGTAATTTTCCTTTAGAATGAACATGGCCGCAAAAAGTACCCTTCATTTTTCGAAAGCTTGTGGACAGGCCGAAATATTTGCATTATTTATTAGGATATGGGTTATTTGTTTCGTGCATTTGTGTAATTCTATAATCATTACAGAATAGCTGCTACTATTGTTTAAAACGGTGGTGTCAAAAATCTTTGTTCATTTTTTTTACATTCTTTCAGGGCTACGATCATTCCTATTTCTTTATTGCATCGTTTATTGGCGATCATATTGCACATCATGCAAAATTGCTCAAGAATTAAACTGAATGATACCAATGATTTTGTTACTATTATTAACTACACATATATAAGTGTAGATTTTGTTACAAGTATGAAAATTTTTATTCCTTATTGTTGTTTTGTGCCAAGTTTGAATATGAATTTGAGTGATAATGAAAATCAGGAGTGTAGTTTATGTACAGCATTAGGTGCTTGGCAAGGTCATTGTTAGAAGCAATGGTTTGATGATTTGCTCGTATGTACAGTTCCCGCCAAAATGCAAAATCTTTCAGACTATTACTGTTTACTACCAAATTGCTACCCATTCCCCCCCCACAACTGCTATAACTCGTTTCCCCCGCAAACTGCTATACAGTACTCGCCATAAATGACCGTCGCATCTCGAGCGAGTGGCTCGCTCGAGATTTCACAACTATTCAAATTAATAGAAAATTCTATTTTTAGAACAAATTTATTTCGAGCGAGTCGCGAGCGAGCGACAGTCATTTTTGGCGGGTACTGTACCTCGTTTATGTATCGCAAGAACTTTTTACCCGACAGGAGTAAATGATATCTCGTTAGCATTAGATGTGCATGCAGTACTCGTAAGAAATATATTGTCAGCTTTCGAACTGACGAACATCGCACAAATTTAAAACGTGTTAAAATTTTTAATTTATCGAGCGAACGGCACTAATTTTTGGTCAGTACGTGTATGTCAAGAACAGTTTTTTAATCGTTTAAACAGTTAATTAACCGAGTTTTCCTTAAAATTTATTGTTATGTTTGTCAATTTTGCTATAATCTCGTTTCAGGTTTTTCGCTTCAAATTCAAGTTCGCTTCGTATGAGTATTATATACTTATATCTGAACCACGTACAATTTGATGCCCGATTTATTGTCCTCGGTTAAAACTTCGATAAACGCATTTATAATAGCGCTGGCAGATAAAAAATTTGTCACACTGCACGCACTATTCTGCTGATTTATCGTGCTGTAACGAAATCATTCATTTGTATCTATCCATAAAAATTCCAAATGCTCTTTGCTGTTAGTTTCCGGGACGTTTCCCTTGTACAAACTCTTACACTTTTGCTGAAATTTGTTAAATTTTTAAAAATTTGTGTCGTAGACGCTTTCTAAAAATATATTTATATTTATGTACCGTGAACAATTTTCTGCACAGGGCAACAACCAGGTACGAATATTTGCAGATATTGCTAAAGCATAATGGTTGCTTTTCTGATTCGTGAATTAGTTGTATTAAAGTGTATATACTAAATTGCTCAAAATTCATATACTGTATCTCCAAACATTCATACAATGCCTCGTGTTGATATAACTATATATGTATGTATGGCTACGGAATTGTTTTTGAATTGATATTGCAAATTTGTTTCCGACAAAACCACATTCAACAGTGCCCTGCCTCAACTCGTATTAAAAGTCTGTCCGGATTTTTCTGAGGCGTTCCATCATTTTATCACGGGAACTGTGTGTGACCAGGATTCGAAAGGCTGTTATGTGTTTGTCTACTGTGTAGAAATAAACTTTTTATTGTGCCAAATTAGCCGGTCCGTCTTTGGTGAGCAATTAAGAATCTTCACAAGCTAAATTTGAAAACAGGGAGCGTCCAGTCAAAATGTTTATCCTGCATTATTTAGTAATAATGCTATTTTAAGCATGGCTATTCTAAATACATGCCGTGCTTAAGGTTTACTAAATATTAGAAACTTATTCTACTTGTTTAGTATAACTGTGCAAATTGTTAAGCGGAATTATGCTAAATTCGGACGTAAAATATTTAAAACAAATTAAGCTTTATATTTAAAATATTTATGCTTAAAAACATAAAATTTAAGCATAATATTGCTAAATATTAAGTTGAATTTTTGATTTTTGGTACTTAAATTGTGTTTAAATGTTAGCATTAATAACGTTAATATTAAGCATTTTTGCCACAAGTTTGCAATATCCATAATTATGTTGAAAATTAAGCATAAGGCCATGCAAGATATATATTAAGCATAAACATTGTCTGTGCAGTCTTAATTACCGATCTTGTTATCTACATTGATACATTTATATTTCATAAAAGTGATTGTTGGTATTATAGTAAATTTTATCAGGCGTTAGCGTTTGGGTGAATGTTTGAGCAGATACTAAAGTTTATATCAACGAACCAAGTTGTTTTTGGTACAATGTTGCTCAGCCAATCGTTTTTTAAACAAATGGTGCATTCGAGATAAGCTTGGTCGCTTTATCTATGAGCATCCAGTCTGTACTGTGTACAGATTAACTAGTTTACTCTTTGCACCGGTGTGTCATACGTTTCTCTGTCGGGACGAATTGGAAGTATTGTTTAGCGTCCACAGGTTTTCGAGTATTTGGCTACGTTTCTCTCCCGACGCCTGCTGCGAGTCTTGTTTGTTATTTGCACAAGTCTTCCAGTACTTCTTTGTTGGTGTTTCTTGCGGGAGTATGTCCCTTAGTGAAAATTTGTTTTTTTTGTGCCGTCAGAGCCAAAGATGAACCCTCAAATAACAGTGCTGTTTAGTGTTCGTCACTGCCAATTGTACTCGCTGGCTTATCATACCTCTCATTGAATATGACAGACGGACAGTTCTTCCAAGTTGAGCGATTTTGAGCTTTGGATTTCACAGCTTAATACATGAACATATTTTCTTTCTATATGTTGGTTACAGTGGTACTGTTTTTGCTTGAACTAAGCCATTGTTGAAATAAATTTTTTCTATTTGAGTCTGCTTTGTATATGGTCATTTTTATGTTCAAGTACGAAGAATTTTACACATGACCCTAAATAACTCGTTTCACATGTTCATCTAAAAGATGTCGGAAATTTGTTATGCTTTAATAATATTTTTATCATATCGATGTCATCATCCATTATTAATAGGTATCATCCAGGTGTCTTTTGTTTGTATAATGTTTTTAAGAATTATAACAAAAAATAGGAAGCCTAGAAGATCGTTAAATTTATGGATAAATAAATCTATCTCATGTCAAAATCAGTATGCGGCGTTTACGTTATAATGTCCCCGCTGTTTGGAACATTTCTCTCCCTGTAGTCGCGACCCTACCGTATAGACCATCAGGGTGACACCCATACTGTGAATCATTTGCCGAGGGTGTACAACACATCCCTAGCTACTGCATTTTTCTTGGCAGTGTACACATTCTTAGCCATTAATTTGGCGCGAAATAACTATATAACGGACACTGTCTGTAGGTAATGCGGTTTATTAATCAACTGTCCTGTGTAGTTTTTCTAAATTTACGATATTTGTATCTAGCCTTATGAACATTGCTCAGGTAATTCCGAATAATGTCAATAAAACTGCGAGAAGACACGGTGTGCTTGACAGTGTCGAGAAATTGTAATACGCGTAACTAGCTACATTTGAAAAAAATGTAAAAACATGGGGTGTCTATGCCACCCTGTTGTCTACAGCGTGCCTGACAATGTATGGTGTACATAGGTTCCAAACGTTGGGGACAGCGATGCAAGTGGGTACCGGGTCGACCCGGTGGCCATTTTGGACCGGGTCCCGAGTCACACCATCGACCGGGTCACTACCTCTGACCCGGTATTGTTAGTCAGGCAAATTCATTTTGTATTGCTGAAATGGAGTAGTTGTGTTAATATATTTGTGATCGCATCGTAGCATTTTGTAACCACGTCGGTGTCGACGATTTGCACTTTGCTATTTTGGTTTGTTTATAAAATTTTTTATATTTTATAATTTTTTTATGATTTTATATTTTTTATTATTTGCATAAATAAATTCAAACTTTCCCACGGTGAATTTTTTAAAATAGTGTAATTCATATACAAACTGTTGGGCCGGGTCATACGTCCAACCGGGTCACATTTCAGTGACCCGGTTGCAACGCTGGTTGGGGACATTATAACGTGAACGCCGCATTAGACAAGCAATGCCCTGTTTTTAAATGTTACAGAAATTCAGTACAAACACCCATATTTACTTTCAGTCCGTACTTTTAACTCCAAATTTTGTTTCAGAATTTGTGAATACACTTACAAAATTGAGAAGTCCATAATACCAACCATCATATTTTGTAATCGATTGTTTAGCTAATTTTCACTAAACAAAAGCCACCTATAATTCAATTTCGGCAAATTTTAGCTCGCAAAACTACTAATTTTCCATAAATTTTCACTGTCATGAAATGGCTTGAAACGCAAGCCAGTTATAATTATTCTGTTGCTGAATAGATTTTTTTGCTGAATCTGAGTAGAATTCAAATATTTCGGCATGTTATTACGACATTGGTTGTTCACTGCATTTCAGCTATTAGTGGAAAAAATATTTTTTAAAAACAAATAATATATGTCATAAACGTTTCTTCTTACGTGTTTGGGCACATTTTTCGCTGCCATCATACATATACGTTCTTCAAAACCTTCAATGTAACTTGCGTACTCTACTTCCCATGCTGGTGGAACATATTTTTGTTATCACCGTGTGGGCATAAGTAACGCTGAGGGGTTATGTTATAACGTTAGAAAAAAGAAGAGCCTATATGGGGTCGAGGTGGGTCAGTATGGTAACCCCCAGCTTAAGCATAATGTATGTTTCATATAAGCATAGTAGCTTATGCGAAAGCTTATGCTTTACTATATCGAGAACGGCATGGTGTGCATATTATTTACGCTCCTCAGGATTACTTTGACCACGTTGTGAATGGCAAGATTTTATATTGAACTATTATAATTGTGGTTAGGAAAAGCAATAGAGTTTTAAAAAATTTAAAATGTGTGTTCTCGTACTGTAAGAGATGGTTTTATAGACTTTTGACAACCCTTCATCAGTCTATTATACATCAATCTTAAATTCGACAAACAGCTGTTATTGCAATTATTGACCGCTCTTGTACGGTAAACCTACAGTGATTTCACTGAACTTGCTTGGTGTCCAAAATAGGTACTATGGTTATGAGAGTGCATGTTTTTTTAAATTATTTGTGTAAATAAATCTGGCTGAAGTGTATTATTTTTTCGGAAGGTATCGGCAGTGGTCATTTTCATGATTGCATTAGCAAGGCGGAACGCTTGATAATTACACAAAATACTTGTTGTCTTCGGGGTTGAATGGATGCGACATTTACGCCTTCCATTTGTGGAATTTATTCAATTTTATTTTTCATTGCTGGGGTAAACCCAAACGGGTTTGGTTACCCTTTCTGTAAATATACATGTTTTTGTAAAAATACTAACCTTTGTTTAAGGTGGATATAACTATTAATATTAAAATGACCTGTGAGGAGGAGGTAATGAGAATTGGCAAGAAATTGACGAAATCGATGAAGGATTCAGACATGTCGGTAAGTGTTTTTGTTTGTTTGTTTTCTGTTATTGGGCCGAGCGTCGTTTTTAAAATTGCCTCTCCAATTTGGAGAGGATGGAGGTCCTGGCATTTTCAGATGTCAAAAACTGGGTGACTCCTGTCAAAATTTTGGGCTCCCCACCGGTTCCTCGTGGCAATTTTTTTTCCATTCCTTAAAAACCCTCAACATTACATAAAATTTGATCAAAATTTGTTGTAAAATTCCGTCTTGAAGCCCCAAATTTAGCTAATTTTGTCAAAATTTACTTCAAGCTCACTTTTTTCTCAATCAAAAGCGTATTGTAGTGTTTTTTCACACGTTATTAACCGTTTTTGGGAGAATACCTCGTACCAAAAGTGTTCCCAACCAGGAACCCCGGTTGTTTCACTTGGCAAAATTTTCAGCGAAGGGAGAGTCCAGTTCAAACTATAGTTATTAGTCGTACCCATCAGGAAAATCATATATAGTGGAGTTTATATTGAGCAAATATTACTGTTAGGTACAGCTTTACTGAAGTATAATACTCGATTTTGATTACATTGAACGAACATCGAACGACCAAGGTCGATTGCAAATTGTTTTAGAACATAAAAGCATATAGCGTAATGTATTAAATTTGATTTTTGTCGCTAGTAGTCCGTTGCGGTTGTCACCGTTGTATACTGAACCAGCGTCGACCCAGCACAGCTAACTTTTGACAAATACTGATTAGATATAACGATCGGGACGCGGGAGAGTTTTGGTCGAAATTCCGAAATTTTCAAAAATGAGGTGCCCCTAAGAGTGTAGGGGATACGTCCCTAAATGTCGGACCACCCAAGCCATACCCAATCCAGCCACCCTCGCCCGCAGACTCCGCACCCCTTTCCCTGCCCACCTAGCGCTGTAAATTTTAAATATTTGAACAAAAGTACATAAAATTTAATGCAAAACAGGACAAGAAAAGCTTTGAAAGCCGACTGAAAAGTTTGATTATCTCAACGAGAGCATATTCGGCTAGCTAACTCGAAATACCCTGGACACATTAAAATTATTAAATGCTTCGTACGGACCGTTGGGTTTCTACAGTTTTGAGGTCAAATGTTGAACCTGCAGCCTGTTGTAGTGTGATCAATGCTTCTACAGCTCTGATCGTTAATATTTTCGCACCTCGAACGTCTCGAATTTGGCATATTATTCATCGTTTATGAATTCACATCAAAAGAATAAACGACATGCTAATGACTTTGGTCACCTTTTCCTAGTAACATGTTAGTCCCATAATAATTTTATATGTCAGGGGCATAATATATTTAGTTGGCACAAAAACAACTCCACATCTAAACATTCAGGTGCCCGCGCGAGTTCAACACACACCTTCTGGTCTGGTAACACTCGTCCTCGTGTTAACAAACATTTACTGCATTGCGGGTCATTTGAAATGTGGTAAGAGTTTCAATGTGGTGAGTTTTCATTTTTTAGAATATGTATTACGTGCAGGACATCAAGATTGGTCTATATATAAGATTTCTGAAGGCTGAATATAATGATTTGGTTATCTGCATTCCAGCTTGCATATTTCACGTCTTTTCATGGGTTTACAATTTATTTAGGGTCAATGAACCCGATTTCCACAATATAGTCTGTCTTCAGGTTGTTTCGTTACGTAATACATATAAGTCCTTAAGTCTATTAGTCTTAATGGCTTAAGACTGTAAAGATTTGGGTGTACATGTGACCAAAATTATGTATTAAATATATTAAAATATTGTAAATTTGTGTACAGGTCATTAAAAGTTGTCTGTATAGGTTTTCCGGTATGTTGAATACGATGGTTTGTTTATCGAGAGTCCCGCACGAGTATCTTATTCCTTTTACGGACGTTTTCATTGGATTTAGGGTCAATATACCGGATTTCCAGAAAATATTTGTGGATGACATCAGAAATAGTCAACTGTAGAGGTTTTCGCTTTGCGTATTAGTCCAGTGTGCATATTTTATGCTGTTAATAGGGTTTAAATGGGGTTAGGGTCCATGAACTCGATTTTCATAATATAGTTTGTCTGCAGTTGTTTGGTTACGTATAGCGTACAGGTCATCAAGAATTGTCTATATACACGTATATGTTTTGTTGTAGGCTGAATACAATGGTTTGGCTATCTAGAGACCAGCACAAATACTTGATGCGTTATTAGGATGTATTCGATGGGTCTTGGGTCGACCAGGTTTTAGATAGAGAATGAGTTGCTCTACAAAATGAGACCAAAATCGCTCATCTTGAGTGATTGTGGAGATATTACCATTTTCGTAAATCTATGAAATGAGTACAGTTTCAGTTATATCTCTACACCTGTTGTCGACTTATAATAAGTAACATAATTTTTGGGGCCCATTTGGGACCGGAACCGAGCCCTTTTGGCCCGATTTCGGAGGGAAGATGTTGGAAGCAGTTTTCGCCTCAAGCTTTCAAACGAGTTATTGTGCGAATCAATTCGCACAGTCAAAGTTGAGTTATGCTTGTCAAGCTTAAAACTTAATAACAGACATTGTAACATTTCAGCACTGTCACGAGTAGTAAGAAGTCTGCTTGGAAGTGCAAAAAAATTAAGCATGCCTTAAAATTATACTTCTCTAAGCAAAAACTGCACAGGCGCCTGCTGCACACCTCTGTCATAATATCTTTTCTAAGCTTTTCATTATCCCAAAGACAAACCAGAATAGCTCACTTCGAAATCTTGAAATATAAATTTTTATGTTTCAGGACGAAAATATATTGGATATGTTAAAAGTTCTTGAAAAACTTCCAGTGAATCTTACAATACTGCAGGTTATTTTTATATAATTATATTATATTTTGTTTGAAATCGCAATTTTGAATATTCAAATATAAGCGTGTGTATATTTTTTAACACGGAGCCAGCGAAGTTTTTTTTAATTCTAGTCATGTAGAGCAAAAATTTTAATTTCGTCTGTCTACGTAACGCAATAATTCGTTCTTAATTCATTTAATAGCGTTTTTGTTTAATGTTGAAAGTTGGACCACCGTGAAAATGGGGGTTTTTATTTGATATAGTCAAGAACCTGGGGGGATGAATGAGGGCTGGAATTTGGTGATCCTAGAACTGATCGGTCTGTATTTGTCGTCCATGGTCTGTCTACGTAACGCAATAATTCGTTCTTAATTCATTTAATAGCGTTTTTGTTTAATGTTGAAAGTTGGACCACCATGAAAATGGGGGTTTTTATTTGATATAGTCAAGAACCTGGGGGGATGAATGAGGGCTGGAATTTGGTGATCCTAGAACTGATCGGTCTGTATTTGTCGTCCATGGTCTGTCTACGTAACGCAATAATTCGTTCTTAATTCATTTAATAGCGTTTTTGTTTAATGTTGAAAGTTGGACCACCATGAAAATGGGGGTTTTTATTTGATATAGTCAAGAACCTGGGGGGATGAATGAGGGCTGGAATTTGGTGATCCTAGAACTGATCGGTCTGTATTTGTCGTCCATGGTCTGTCTACGTAACGCAATAATTCGTTCTTAATTCATTTAATAGCGTTTTTGTTTAATGTTGAAAGTTGGACCACCATGAAAATGGGGGTTTTTATTTGATATAGTCAAGAACCTGGGGGCTGGATGAATGAGGGCTGGAATTTGGTGATCCTAGAACTGATCGGTCTGTATTTGTCGTCCATGGTGAGGTATTTATATTGTGGTCCCGGTACCTAATGGGGTATGAATGTTTCAATCCATGGAGCTTGTGTGGGTTGTCATGTTTAGGACCCTCAATGTTGCAATAATCTTGGATGTATCCGCTAAATGGAATATAGGAAATATGAAGACTATTATACTCTTTAGCAGAGTCCACCATCGTCGGTCCTTCGTTGTGCATTGAGGACTAGAATGGGGCTATCGGGCTCCGAGGGTTGTATCTACAAAACAGTTGTACATATTTCTTTTTAATATGCGTTCTATGCGGCAATCGCTAGGCACACATCGTGAAACCTGACGCTTCAAATTATAATTTTTCTTAATAATTTATTGTAATGTTTCTGTCTCTTGGTTTACTGGGTGAACACGGTCGTGTTGTTATAATATAACGTGCTGAAAATAGCCGAAACTTATATAATATTTAACGTGTTGCTATCTTTTAAAGCTAACATTGGTATAATGGCGTCACCGTTTTCGCAGTTTTTGCGAAAATTACGCATTTTATTTCTAGGACCGGACAAACTCAGCAGCTTACATATGGACCTGGTATATCACTCAAAATATTCGTCATGATTCCCAGTGTACAACAGCATCTACTACAATGACAATATGCATTAATAGCAGCAAAAACAGTTTGTCTTTCAAGAATCCGTATAACTTATACGTTCTGCAATGATAGAAACAGTTTCATGCTAATATTAATAGATATTTTATATGTATGCATAAAAGTATTTTTGATTTTCTTTTTATGATAAAAATTACGCTTTTTTGGTGCACCGTTACGCATTTAAAAAAACAGATTTGCGTAATTTTCCCTATTCGGAAATTGAAAAACTCGGAAAGGCGTTATTCTTGTGGAATAGCGACTTAAATGATGTCTGTCTTTTATCCATTAAGGCTTTTAATCCATAAAGCTTATATATATGCAGGCCTGTCCAAAGCCCTCCGAAAAATGGGTGGGTAAACTTCGGGGGGCCTCCATGTTCATTCTCGGAGGAAAATTAAAAATGGGGGAAATTTTGTTTAAAAATACTAAATATTTCCATATTTTCATGCATTTTTACTACCGTGAATATATTTTTAAGGTAAAAACCATATTTTAGCATTATAAATGCGGTAATTATAATGCTTAAAAACAATTTGCAAACAAAAAACATAAATTTTTTAGACAAAAAATTTTTAGAATTGGTTGAACATGGGGGTATCGGCCAAGTTGGGGAGGGAACGGACAACGAGGTAAAATCTCACAAACATAGGGGGATTTGGAAAATGGGGCCCCCCACCCACTGTGCACATATTACGTGTATGCCTTAACCCATCTCTTGCGGTAAAAAAGGTTTTATTTTGTCGCGAAAAAATGTAAAAATTTAGTGTTTCGTTCTCATTTAGTTGTATGTTGAGGCATATAAATGGGTCACTAAATTCTCTGTGTTGCTTGATACGATAAAAGTAATTGTATTTGCTTTCGTATTAACCCAATGCAGATAGTAAATCGGGACCGATAAATCGGGACAGATAGTAAATCAGATAGTAAATGAGAAAAATGCTTGGCCAAAGTGGATGTCCAAGATCTTGGGCTTTTTTATGTGTAGATCTAAATTTCCATACATAAGTATAAAATGACTATTCGAAATTTAATTTTTGTGAAAGTTGTTATTTGTAAATTCCGACATATTGCATATTTTCGTCGTTGGGAGAAGCAATAGAGAGCGTCTATTTTGAAATGTGCCGAAGGCGGTCGTTATGCTGTCTTAACGTACTGTAGGTCTATTACATTTCCCCAACTCTTAGAACGAGATTCATGTAGCCCAGTTTTCTGGCCTCTCCACAGGACCATAATTTGACGTGGGTGTATTTTTTGGGCCTCCGTGTTCGTATTTGGGGGGGGGCTGAAAATACCTGGCGAATTTCCGCCAACTTGTCTGGTACAAAACCGTACTCTCTGAATCAACTGATGGTTTTGTAGCTGAATTTTTTCGTGTTTTCAAGCAACATTTTTATCGTTTTTGTTCCATATTTATTATTTACCAACTAAAATGCTTATTGTATTTCTGTAGGGCACGATTCATTCTACGTTGAGTTTTGACATGAATAGTCGAAATATATATAAGAAATAATATTGAATGTTGCTGTGACTTTTCTTTCCTGTCCACAGCCCTCCGAAAAGTGGAGGGACTTCTATGAGCCTTCATGTTCACTCTCGGGGGAAATTTCAAAGTGGGGAATAAATCTTGCGTAAAAATACTAAATATTTCGATATTTTCATGTAGTTTTACTGCCGTGCATATATTTTCATGCTGTAAAACGACATTTTAGCATTATAAATAGTGGTAATTAAGTTTAAAGACATAAAAACAAAGTGGAACGAAGCGAGGGTGCGCTTCTTCAAATATCGCCCGATAATTAGGATCCACAGTTACGCCATTGTCCGCAGCCCAGCTATTAATTGCATGCATTGAATTGTTTAGTTGGTGCGCCAAGCATGAATGTTTCTCTTGTCAGCTTCGTTCGTATATATACAATTTACGCGCCGGAAATGACGGTTGAACAACCATCACTTGTTTCTGGTAATCTAAAAAATATTATGCAACATTGGGTAATTGTATCGTCTTCCTACAACAGTTTTCTTTATTTTTTAAGAAAACTCGGATCGGCATGACTGTAAATTTGCTACGAAAAGCAAGCAATAATGACGATATTATATCGACATCGAAGTCGCTGGTTAAAATGTGGAAGAAATTGCTCGGTAACGACTTATATTTTAATACTTAGGTCAATGTTTTTGGGCTTATATATACGAGCCGAAAGCCGGAATACATATCTTAAAAAGCCCATGCGTTAAGATACACGACAAATTTACAGATTATATGCCTACTTATGTGGCCAACACAGAAATCCTAATATATATTTTGTACGATTTCAATAAATAACACAAATATTGCAAAATTGTCTATTTTAGCTGCATAAGCTTTACTAATTAGCTAATTACTAATTAACCACTCAAAATTTTTTAATCCCAAATATCAGGTGCACACTCTGACATGATAGGCTTTCAAACAAAAAAGTTTTTTAAAATCGGTTCAGTGGTTCTTGAGATCCGTCGGACCGAACGGACGAACGAACGAACGGACGGACATTGACCTGTTTACACCCAGACAGAAAATAAAAACGCTTCGCTCGGCTTGGCCGAGCTCCGCTCAAAAAAGAAAACTGGCAACCTATATTGTACCTTTATTGTGATAACAGGATGGTTCTTCCTGCTGACTGAGTCTGAATTCAGATCGTGAGACGAGTAACCGGGACCGAAGGAATTCTGGAAATATTGCTTTCATTGGTGCTACAAGAAAATTGTTCACGGTCTATTTTCGTAACAGATATTTTGTTGTAGTTGAACCAAATGTGGGCTAATAGGGTAATATGTGACCGTTGCAAACAAGTGCAACTGGAGTACAAGAACTGTATTCGGAAAGCGAAAAAAGAGCATGGGAAAACTTTTATGACACGATTGAAAATACAGTGATGTCATCTAGAATACATAAAGTTTTCAAGCAATGTAGACAGTATGGTGTCATATGTCTGAAAATCGCACATGATGTTGTTATTATAGATGATGCTAAAGATATTATATTTACTATTAAATGTTGTTGTTATTATAGATGATGCTAAAGATATTATATTTACTATTAAATGTGCACTTTTCAAATTGCGAATTTGGTACGTTCCCAAATTTCAGGGGTACAGTAAATAGGGGTAACTCTTAAACTTGCAAATAAGATGTTTAACCCTGACATGGTAATTTGGGTCATCGACACCCTAAAACCTTTTGTATTGATGGTATTTATCCGATATATCTACAAACTGGTGCCCATATCTTGGTTGATAAATTAGTCAATCTTTTTAAAATTTGTGTAATTAAAGGATATATACCTGCACCAGGGAGGTTAGCCAGGGCTGTGTTTATACCTAAGCTTCATAAAGACGACTATATGTCACCCAAGGCTTATAGACTAATAAGTTTATCATCGTGTATGCTTAAAATGATGGAGAAAATAATAGATGGGTATATTCGGGAAAATACTCTGCAAGTTATCTATAAATCATAATCAAATTGTCTATATAGCTGTTAAATCTATTACTACAGCTCTACACAATAACGTAGAGCAAAGTTTTTCTAAATGCAATAGTATGATTGGTGCTTTTCTGGACATTAGCGGGGCTTTCAATAAGACATCTTTTAAGCTATTGAACAAGCGCTTTGCAGTTTTCACATTCCGGTTTCTCTGTGTACGTTTATAATAAACATTCTTAAAAATCGGATTGAATTAGCATCTGTTATGACTAATACTGGTCATGTCAGAGTCAACTGTGGTTGTCCTCAACGAGGTGTTTTTTTCGCCCCTGCTCTGGACATTGGTGGTAGATGGTCTATTGTGGAGCTTCAGAGGTACATATATATTGGGACAAGCATACTCTGATGGTGTAGCCATATTAGCTAAAGGTTCAAATGTTAGACTGGCGGGCTTAAGGCTTCAACATGCTTTGAGAACAGTTGATCACTAGTGTTATAGAAATGGTTTAAAGGTACAACAAACCAAGTCAGTATTAGTTTGCTTCAGCCGTAAAAGCAATCCAGAGGTATTGCCAATTCTAACTATGGACAATGTTGTAATGGATTACAAATTGGAGGTTCAGTACTTAGGTGTAATACTGAATAGTAAACTGTACTGGAAACCTCACTTTCAGCATGTTTATAAGAAATCTATACGTAACTTAATTATCTGTCGACAATTTTCTGGTAGGAATTGAGGCCTTAAGCCAAAATTTCTGTTATATTTATATGAAGCTGTTGTCTTGTGTGGGTTTTTACATGGTATTAAGTTATTGCATGGTGGCCTAAAACAGCTATCCAGAAGACCAACAGAAATTATCTTAATAGATTTCAAAGGCTTGCACTGCTATTGGTGTTCTGAAATCAACTCCTACACAGGGCATGGAAGCTATTATAAATTCAAAACCATTGTCACTTAAGTGTTTGGAAGCTACTTTAAAATAATTCAGCCGATTAAAAGTCTCGAATTATTTGGGACAGTGTCTTAATATAGAACATGTACGATTGCTAATATTGCTACTGAAGCAATTTCAGTTATTAACATGCCTTCAGACCGGTGCAAAAAAGCACTTTTGGCCAACAAGTACCATTGTACCATTGTTATACCAAATAGAGCTTACTATAACCTAGACGATTATACGGTGTAGTAATGCAACGATTTGCTTTACAGACGCTTCGCGCTTGCATCATGGCAATACAACTAATAGTGGCTTAGGTGCAGTGATTTATGTTCCAAACTGGACCCAATCATATATTTCTTTAGGTCAATATTGTAGTGTTTTTCAATCAGAAGTTATAGCCATTCAACAGTGGGTATCGTACCTTTTGGGTAGAGGAGTTAAAAAGAAGCATGTCATCATATTTAGTGATAGTCAAGCTGCTATTAAAGCCACTACAAGTTGCTCAATTAAGCCTGATACAGTTAGGCAATGTAGGCTGTCGCTAGATAAATTATTAACATAATCAAGTAACGTTAGCATGGATTTCCGGACATAGTTATTTTACAGGTAATGAAATTGGTGATGACCTTGCCAAGCGTGATGGATCTGCATGATTTATTGGATGTGAACCTGCAGTAGGGATTAGTTTTAGTAGCGTTACTAACTGCATTAAGCAATGGTGTGAGGCGCAGTGGTATAAAAGTTAGGAAGACGGCACGTCCTGTCGCCAAACTCGAATATTTGGGCCTAGAATTAATGCGAAATTATCATCCTATGTGTGCAAATTAAATAAAAAGCGTATGATGCAAATAGTTACAGCAATAACAGAACATCGTTTATACTGAATAAACATTATTTAATGTCATGAAACTTGTCGCAAATGATTCCTGCAATTGCTGTCTAAATGAAGTTGGTACTTCGTCACGCCTTATTCTCAAATGTAGTAAATTTGTTGATTTAAGGAGGAAATTCTTTGATAAAGGTGTGTTGCTCTATGCAGATGCCCCCGATCTTCAACCGAATAAAACTCTAGTCCTTAATAGAACTCTTACGGAAATTCAAATTCATGCAGGGTTCCGCAATGGACCATTTCTGGCCTGAGCGGACTGTTAATACAAGCATTCAAGCCTCCATTTTACTACTACTCTAGAAAGGGTCCAAGTCACCCTGAGGGCGTTGCGTTATAAAGTTAGAAAAAAGAACTGCTTGTAGCTGGGGCGGCAGCCCCCGACTTAGGCTTAGGCTTAGTGTACGTCTCATATAAGGACTTTAGCATAGGTTAAGACTAAGGCTTAGGCTTAGCATATCATGAACGCAGGGAGTAACCAGAATTCCGGTTCCGGCGAGAATCGTGTTCCGGTTGCGGTTCCGGCAAAAGGCAAAAACCATACCGGACCCGGAATTCCGGTTTAAAAATTTTGTTTGAAATTTTCCACGTTTTTGCTTCATTTGTGATCCAAACATATGTAATATATATTATACAATGATCAAGCTCCAATACAACCAAGCAAAAGAAAAGATTAACTAAGCAACTTGCCGTGTGAAACGTAAGTAGGGCACATAATCGCAGTAGGAATTTTTCATAATAACCAGCAGGAGTTTGCTAACAAATCAAAGGCAGGTCGATGCTTGTAGCAGCTATTTTACACATCCAGAAGTCTGTGGGGTACGTTTAAATTAAACCGGTCCAACTCGGTAACAGAGTATGGCTTACACAGAAGTACTTAGGGTATGCTTGGCTAACATAAATTGCGTCAAGCACCCGCCAGTGCGCTTGTAACCTTGGTAATCAGTCTTAATTGAAGTAAACTAACGTTATCTGCAACGCAGCTAGAAATTGCTTTCTTGGCAATGAGCTGTATTTATTGAAACTGTGCGAGCAGCATCACAGTGTGTATCATTTATAGCATTCTGATTAGAAAGTTATCATCATTATCATCTAATTGACGGGCACTGTTTGTCCAATGCTAGCCTAAACAGTATCTCTGACCACTGATCAGAAAATTACCTTCCTATTATTTTCTCTTAGAATCATATAAAGCAATAATTTCAAGTTTCCTACAGAAGAACATGTAACAAACGTATGTGTAGTAAAGGGAGGCGACTGGAGACAGAGCGAAAGTGTGTGTTCTACGCTCCAAGCTTTGTGAGTACATTCAATTTGACGCAGTATACGCAATGGTGTATAGTGGTAGGTATTTTTTGCTCCGGGTGCCCAAAAACAGACATATTTGATCGATAAATATACATTATTAGCTTCCTCAGTTTCTTTAAAGTTTCAGAAAGGTAATAATACCAACGCAATACATTAAGTTTAATGTAAAATTTATTTTTAATGTATTTTAAATCCAGTATACCTTCATTTTTTCCTTCATCTGTTTTACTATATATAAATTTCGAAGACCAGGTTCCGGACCCGGTTTAAATGGACTGTTCCGGTTGCTGGTTCCGGTTCCGGTTATTCCCTGCAAGAACGGTATGGCCTGCATTTTATTGCCGCCCTTCAGGGTTACTTGGGTTCTAAAAAGTATAGTTTATTCTACTTGGATTTTATTTAAGCCGTGTTGAGTTAAAATTTTGTGTTATGTGTTTTTGAAATGGGGTTGTTCATTGTACGCTTAAAATATGCTGCTGGAGAAAATTTATAGAAAACAAAATTTAAGATTTTAACTTCGGCGCAACGGGAGTGGAGGTTGCGGTTACTCTTTTTTGATAGGTTAAACATTCACAATGTTATTTTATTTGCTTTTCCAATGTGCATTTCGCACAACAAAAAGAGCAAAAGTCCTAATTTTAATTAAAAAATATTTAGAAAAACTTTTATTTTTGTTTTCAAACTGTTTTGAAACAATACCATATGAATTTGGAGGAAAAATCTTTGTCCGTGGTTTTAGTTGAAAAAGCAGTTTGAAATTTCGAGGGTATCTTGCCTTACTATTTGCAGTATACCATATGAATTTGGAGGCAAAATCTTTGTCCGTGGTTTTAGTTGAAAAAGCAGTTTGAAATTCCGAGGGTATCTTGCCTTACTATTTGCAGTATACCATATGAATTTGGAGGCAAAATCTTTGTCCGTGGTTTTAGTTGAAAAAGCAGTTTGAAATTTCGAGGGTATCTTGCCTTACTATTTGCAGTATACCATATGAATTTGGAGGAAAAATCTTTGTCCGTGGTTTTAGTTGAAAAAGCAGTTTGAAATTTCGAGGGTATCTTGCCTTACTATTTGCAGTATACCATATGAATTTGGAGGCAAAATCTTTGTCCGTGGTTTTAGTTGAAAAAGCAGTTTGAAATTCCGAGGGTATCTTGCCTTACTATTTGCAGTATGACGCGTCTAGCTTTACGATTTGCAGTGTTTTCATAGTACAATATGGTACGTAGCGGAATTTTAATGAAATTATTGCTCACAGGAGTATTTGAAATAATTAAATTCTGAGTATAGCTAGTGGAACAAGCGCAGCGAACAATTTTGATTGGCAAGAGTGGTAAATTTCGAGGATGTCCGTTTCTTTGGGAAACATGGTATGACTCAACTTCGCGTGATAGCTCATTTGAAAGCTTAAAATCTCAATGCAGGTAGAGGCAAAAATGGATTCCAACTCCTTCGGGACGTAAAAGTGGCCAAATTGGCTCGGATCGGGCTAAAATGGAGTCCGTCAAAACACGTTATGATTGTATCTCGACAACTGCTGCATAAATTCTAGGCTGATTATGTAGGGCAAAAAATCTCTATAAAGCTGTATATCATTTGCTAGAAAGCTCTTCAATATCTCCGCAACCACTTGAGCTACACGATGTTCTTGGTCGTATTTTGTAGAGTAATCCACCCTCTACACAGCAATGCCCATGTACGCGGTCTATATATGTATTGTAGTATACGGAAAAACGTAATTGGTAATTGAGTTTTTCCATCTACGCGGCCCGAAAAATGCGATGCTTAATCACAAAATAGCGACGGCATAATTTCACGTACATAATAATATTGTGATTTGATATGAATTAACTATACGTTACATTAGTATCAAAAAATATTTTTGACATGTAATGCACTTGGCTGATATTTGGCTCATTTTGTAAGTCGTTGCTTAATATAACTGTGTACATCTCTAAATTACATAGTCGACACTCAGAATTCACTACTTGGGTATGAGATAATCTACTAGCTTATACTTTCTGCTTGTACTGTCCGTACGTTTAAAAGGAAGTAATTGTGTAGTATTTTTGTGTTATGTTGCAACAGGGTTTTTTGTGTTTATCTTAGTGCAAAACACAGTGAAATTTCAGCAAACGCAAAATTTAGCATACCTGAACTGTTTAATTAAAAGGCTACAAAAAGCAAAATTTTTAAACGCTGAATGCTTATAAACTGACCATGTTTATAACTGGGGAACCTAAGTCTATAAATTCTGAAATATGAAAAAAAAATAGTGCTAAATATAACTGATTGGTCCATTGTATATAATATATAATGCATGCATTAATATAAAAATGCTATTTGCCGGCTAATTATCATTCTTGACCTTCCTTGTAACACTGAAACAGGGTATTTGGGTATTAGCGCGTTAATTAAAAAACACAGGTAAATGTCAAAAACACACACTAAATTTCAAAAAACACACATTTTAGCACAACATGAATCTTGAAAAAAACCCTGTGTTGCAAACACAAGCAACTCAAGTTGCGAGATCCCACCTATGTGGATAACCTATTGAAGTTATTAACTAGCAACTTACACGCCGAGAATTGCTGGTGTTTGTAAATAAATTATTATTTTAGAAAGCAGTAAAGCAAGCGCGGGTTCGTCTCAAAAGCCAAGCGATAGTAATTCTACAGCGGCAGTTGCCAATGGCGGTAGCAGAGATTCATATTCGGTGGACGAATCAGCTGGAAGCAGCTCGACACGAGGTGTGGTCGGTGATTTTGACGATAGTTCAATGCACAGCGAGGTAAATTTAATAAATAATGATTCGACAGATTCTCTAAAATTGAATGATACATATTGTTATTGGGGTGATTTTATGCAAATTTCAATAATTTGCGGTAATATTTATTATTTCGCTAGCTACATTTTAGAGTATTTTCGCTCTCATCAGAGCAAATTATTGATATTGGAAGGTTTCAAAATTTACACACCTATGCTGTGAGTCCTGCTGTAGGAGCAGAAAACATAGGGCGACTTCAGGTAAAAGCTCATTATAATGTGCACTATAATTAATTTCGAAACTATCCGGATCATAAATACTCACATTCAATAATTGCTAGATAATAAAAACATTTAAATATACATGTGGCCCTGTCCTATTTAGGAAAATGTCTCTTTTTCCGAGATTTTAATGTTTAAAATGGATTGTTTAAATTTGAGTTTTTTGCGCGGGTTCAAAACTTTGATTACAACTCCTTGTTTCAAAAGCTGTCATTCGGATAAGCGTAATGTGTGGGTCCACTTCAGGTGCGTACAACTGGTCAGTAGACAGGAATTGGAGATGCTGCCTCCATCCCCGTCTGTGAGGATACGTCCCGTATCTTCAGCGAGGATATGTCCTCATATCTTTGGTGAGGATATATCCTCATTATCCTTGTTGAGGATATATCCTCATATCCTTGGTGAGGATATAATATCATCATATCCTCAGTGAGAATGTATCCTCATATCCACAGTGAGAAGGTATCCCCATATTCTCAGTGAGGCTATATCCTCAAAGAAAATATATCCTCATTGAGGATATATAATAATATGCTTACTGAAGACATGAGGAGATAATCTTCATTGTGGATATGAGGATATATTATCACTGAGGATATGAAGACACATTCTTACTGAGGACATGAGGATATATCTTCATGTCCTCAGTAAGCATATATTCTTAGTGAGGATATATTCTCAATAGGGTTTGCACTCATATACACTATTAACATATACATTTATTCAGGATATGCGTTTTCAAATGTAAATTTAGTACGATTCGATATGAACAGGAATGCGTTAAACGACATTCCATATATTTAACGCAGTTAATACTGTTTTTCAATCGATAAAATCAACTGTTCTTCTCTAATCTGGCGTTGTCGCTGTCGTCTCTTCCTGAGGTTGCTGACGTCCTCTTGAATTCTGATGAAAATTTATGTGGCATCTGTAGTCGATCTTCCCGCTATAAAACCACACTGGTCAGTCGGTCTTCCTTCCGGCCATTGCATGAGACGGAAGCTAAAATCCTGCAGGCCATGGGTAATAGTAAGGCCTGAGGTAAGTTCCGCGATCCCTTCTTGTGCAATGGTACAATCTGACCCTATTTTAGTGAGTTCTTCCATCTAACTGCCCTGCTCCACAACATATACTGAACAAGGCGCACGACCTTGCGCTGTATCCCACTGCATGAAAAATTGATGTATCGCATCCTCACCCAGTCTACCCGGGGTAGAGTGCTTTACTGGACGCATCACTCCATTTATTTCTTCCTCACATGGAACCACATTCGTCTCTTAATTGACCTTCTTTGCCTCCTCGTGGTTGCGAGTGTAGGCTCTGCCATCCGCTTTGTCTATATCCGCCTATTCCAGCTCGTACAGCTTGCATGATATCCTCTCGAAATGGGTCCTGAATTGCTCAAGGCTGATGTCAGTGCTCCCCACCACTGTGTTGTTGCGGTTTCCGAGCCTTTTCAGTGCCTTATACATCGTCCTCGTATTCCTTCTTGCCGTTGCCTCCACACATTCATCGATTATGGCCGTCCACCATTCCTTCTCCCAAGTTCGTAAGGCGTTTATCATCTCTGTCCTAGCCTGTCACAAGCCCATCTAATATCATCTACCCCATTCCTTCGCTTTCGCATTCGAGTGACCTTTTCGGACAATTGACTGCGTCGGCGCACCCAAAACGCGATGTTTTTATTTGCCCTCATGACCTGCCGTTCAGGGATTTGGCACCTGTCGCTGGATTGTTCCGCGTGCATCGGCGGCTGCTATATTCAGGATATCCGCTATCATGTCTCAACTCGGTTGGCCATCTTCGTCGATCTGAGTAGCGGCTAGCTGGTCTTCCGTCAGTATAACCAATTCATCGATCGTCGTCACCCCATCACAATTTGGTGCCGCTGGCGTTGTTTGACCAGGAAATCGGCGAGTTCGTATCATCTTCGAAGTGCCCAGTTGTACCACGTGCCCTGGTTCCTATGGCCAACAAAGCTGTTTACGTAGGCCATATTGTTTTCTTCATACCATCACAGGAGGTCTGATCCCGCTTCATTTGTTGCTGTCGCCCGATTAAGTTTTGGCGAACCGTCCCTCTGCCAATAGGGGGATTGTGATCTCCTTGTTCACAAGGATCTATCTGTGCCTCTCCGTATCCCCATAGCGGTTGGAAACGCTAAAATCACGACAGCTGCAGTGGTATTTCGGTTGCGTTTCACTAATCCATTGCTGCAGCATTGACCTCCGCAAGATAATCGCTGCTTTTTGAAGTATACCATTTCTACCAGATTTTGTCCTTCGCCCAACCAGATCGTCCCAGCTTTTTGGACCGGATTTTTGATATCAGCGCGCTCTCCCATCTTTATTTTTGGAAGAAATCGGATGCTCCGCGTAACCGTACTCGATTGTTCTTTCTGATGGAGATTCCCCGGAAATCCCACGTTGCGACCTTTAAGATGCTATAACAATGCGACTGTAATATATAACTCGTAATCCGTAGCGATCATATCACATATTGCCATATCGATATTGGTACTATAGGTGATATTCTATATTGCCAACTGAAACAAACATTTGAATTCAACATAGCCAAAACGTGCACTCTGTATTGTTTAGATATAAGTGTTTGCCGTTTAACGTATCTTCTACTAGTTCAACATGTTACACTAGTTCCACTTTTGTGATGCGGTACATAGGATTTGCTTTAAATTAAGCTCGAAGGGCACCCATAAACTTAATGGCACGATTCCCCCCTCTCGAGTTTTAACGCGATTGGTTTATTATATAGTAACTTAACATCAAGTAAAAGTCAATTAACTGAATCCTCTGTATATAATAATAATTGGGAAAGATTCCTCGTCAACATGGAGAATTGGTACCTTTCACGTGTAAGTATAACTCAGATAACTTTGTTTATGGCACATATTAAAATTTACGACTACAGTTGTACGCTGCCTGCGTCTTTAGTGCGACATAGCATCGTTTGAGCATCGAGCGAGCATAAAATTTTCAATATGAATTTTCTTTGACCAGATTCTCAGCTAGATTGGAAGATCCTTAAAGTTAGCAGCGGTTATTTGCGGCGACTATTACATTTTCCAACATAGCCATCGCACGTGTGAACGCCATTTAATTTCACATTAGAATCAGTAATCAGAGGGTCTTTCGACGAGCGTGACCATTAGTGAACATAATAGGTCATCGGATATTAAATAGAGTGAGCTAGAAGCAGAGGGTTGTGAATTAAAATTTGCCATTAAATCGGTATCGGAGACAAGCAGTCCGGGTGTTTCGGGCAGTACGCAGACACGAACCCGATCCAGGAATTATTTTAAATTAATACCCGGACCCATATCCGGAATTTTTGGAAATTATTACCCTTACCCTGACCCATAATTTTTCGTCAGAAATAACCGGAATACCCCGACCCAGATGCAACTAGATATCGGCCACAGAGACAACAGTGGCTTTTCGTTTTTCTTTGTTATGACACAAATAGCATCGGCTAGCGTACTTGAAATTAAGCTTGTCGTTTTCATATCTGCCGATTCTATTATTGTCGCAAAGTTCAGTGGCATTGTGCAAAAATGTTTTAATAACATTATCACCACGATATATAACAGGTTCCCGAAATTCTAGTTTATCGTTGCAGCAACCGAAACGTTCTAGTATCCATAGCGGCATGAGGTATGCCTTTGGTAAGTATTGATGGACATCTATGTTTATAGGTTGGCGTGAATGCACCCTTCCCGGCAGGCATTCGAATTCCGCGTAAATAACATAAGGTGTACGTCGCATTTGGTGCAGATTACTGAATTAAAGTGCTGAGTTTTCACATGTGTGAGCTGGTCATTGTGACAGCGATGTATACGTTCGTCGCGCGCTTCCGATGAGTAATAAGGTATTAGACATTTAGAACAAAAATGGTTATTACAGAGATGATTTTTCTGATCAAATAACAGTTGATCGAGGACGCGTATAAGGCAGTAATGATGTTTGTTCAGCAGTAGATGAACATGTTGTTTATAATTAGACTTTGATGAAATAAAGAGGATATATTACCTTATCATCTTCGACCCCATAAATGTTAAAGCGATACTGTTTAACTTTCCTAACTATGGAATATCTGTGAGTTTCATTGGATATTCGATTCCGTTCATATGAAGTTCATTAGCAAATGGTTCGTATTTGCAAACACGTTCAGCATGTTTTTTTCCGAGGAATATAATGCTCCACAAAACATTGATCATTGTTCTGCGTGTTCAGCCCAGCTTTCTTTAGTAAAATATATTTTGAGGTAATTCTTTATACGACTTACTGCGAAGTGGTCTGTATATACTCAGATGCCACACATCCTGCAGCATACATCCAGAATCATTCGTTTCGAATGCATCTAGTGTCTTTAGTGATTCTTTAAACAAGTCGTTTATTTCCGCATCAATGTCAGAGCCACGTAATATCGTTCGCGCTTTACTGTTGGAATGTGCCGTGAGCTGTTTGCTATTGAGTTTTTGCAATACACACTGAACACTCATCCACAGCTTGACTCTACGTTGACTTTCTTTGCATAGCAGTAATTCCAGCACTGATTCAGATTGGTTGAGAAAAACTAAGTGGTCGCCAACTACCTGAACGGATACTATGTAGTAAGTTCGAGCGTAACATATTCAAAACTACAGTACTCGCTAGAAATGAGTGTCACCTTTCGAACGAACGAACATCGGACTGAAATCGAACAAAATTTCTTTATTCTCGAGCAACAGTCGAACAATTTTCGAACAGCTCTCGAACAAATTAACGAAGCGATTCCAAATTTCGAACACGTCTCAAAAAAATTTGAACACCCACCAATATTTGTATTGTACATTATATACTTATTTTTCAGGACTCAAGGACGTCAAACGGTCAGTTACATCAGCAACCGTCGTCCACTGCTGAGAATAGCAACAGTAGTGGCGGTGCAGTTACCCCATCAACAATGATGATGCACGACCGCCGGTTTGCTACGAGTAGTGAGCAAAGCAGTAATTCGCCGTCGCTTTCTCAGTCTGCGTCGATTCCTCAAATCGCAATCGCTTCGATTACACGTGACGAAGTACGGTTGAAATGCCGACAAATGCTGTGCGCGTCGCTAAGGATTGGAGGTACATATGATTATAAATGGAAGGAAGTCATGCTTGTGAGATTATAAAAATTGAGATAAGTGTCTGACTGACGTTGCCTAACACTTGCCTTACATTGTATTTACCCTAATGTTTTTTTTACGTTCTTAGCTATCTTTTATTATTCGTGGTGCTTTAGTTTGCAAATTTGTAATACCGGTAAGGTGTTCCTGGTTACGTATTGTTTCACAACCAACTACTTTTGGTAGTGTTTGCTACACTCGGCTTTTGTCTAAACCATGTCCGGCTCTGCTTTTGCCTTTCCATGGAATGCCATGCCATGCCTCTAATACTCCTAATGATAAATGTTTCTGATTCAATAATATTAGAGGAACATAATATACGAGCCAAACGAGCGAATTATATATCGCTGTTTTTAAAGCTTCCAATATGTTGCTGTTTTTAAAGCTTCCAAGAGCCGTTCCGAAGTTATCCCGGATGTTCTTGCTGTTGGATGACCGTTAGAATGGGTTCGACGCGGCTCTTACAGCCAGGTACTAGGATCGGTTCTGGAGCTAAATGCGTAGCTCTAGCTCTTGGTGTTATTTGTATTGATGTGTACAAAAAACCACAGTTTATCATACTTGTTGCAGCTACAGTCACGGACAAAAATAAGTGCATAAAAGTTAACATGAAACACAATCAAACGTAAGTGCGAACGAATGTTATAACGTTTCTTTATAAACGAACATCAATGTATACTGGAATTGTTGGTGCTATTTTTGAACGAATGTTTTTGCATTCATTTAGGAACGAACGCAAACGGACGTTGTAGCGTTCCATTATAAAGAAAGTTGTTACGTTTGTTTTTGTGCGCTTATTTCTTTCCATGACTTTAGCTACAATAATCAGAGAGTTAGAATTTCATTTTTTAAGAATTTTTCTGGAACATGCAACTGAGTTCAGGGACCTACTGGTTACCTTACTACGCACAATGCATACCATACCTTCCGGGAACGACTAATCAAACGAGTAGCAACGACCGAGCACGCCTTCATCAACTCCTCATTGACGTAGAACCGGAAGATCGAAGCCGTCGCTGCTGCTTCGGTCTGTGCAACCACTGCTCGGTACAAGCTGTGGAACAATCTACAATACCATGCTCTGGCAGCACTTCGTTCAACGACTATTCGCAAACGTTCAAACGGTAATAGCAGCAGTTAGTCAATTACTTGATGCTATGACTATATAATGGCCGATCGAATTATGGAAATCACCCTGCCAGCTGTCAATTTGCTAGCGAGCACACCACAACGAGACACCAACTACGATATTGATCAATTGTGCGAGCAAGTCAATCGATTGCAATGAGAGGTATCACAGCTACGATTCATTGGATCACAGCAACGACAACGACGCAGGTTCTCAAAGCAACGGATGATCAAAATAATAACGCCAACTTTTGCTTTTGTCAAAACAAGTTTGGTAACGACGCTCACAAATGCCAAAGTCCGTATTAGTTTCTGGGAAACATCGGCGTCGGGCAATGGTGGCAGAAAATGTCTTATGTCAAACTCGTAACCGCCTTCAATCGTGTGAGCAACGTCAAAAAGCAAACTATCCACTCGTTCTGGAAGCTCCAACCAATTAGTTTGGTCATATGATGCAAACATCTCAGCACTACATGCAAACAAACGCTCCGCCGGTATTCGCCCGTCCGCGATGGTTGTCTGGAAACAAGCTCAAGGTGGCTAATCAATTCTTGCACATTCTCGAAGTCGGTATTATTCGGTCATCATGGAGCGCTTGGTCAATGCCATTGAATATGGTACCGAAAAATAATCCGTGAGTAAACTTAAGGTGACACCGCCAACTCGTCGTCGACTATGCCAAGGGGCGTATCATATGTTAAATGGCTAAAAATATATTTTTGCAAAATCTTGTACAAAATTTTACGCCCGTTATTTTAATCCAGGCGGCGTATATCTAGCGCCATTATTAACGAAATTGCTAGACTAATTCCAAAAGGCGCTGGTCGTTATAATATTATACCAAGAGACGTATAATTTTACGTGTCTTGGCACTGTGTAGCATATCTGCAATGTCTATGACTATGTTGATGGCACAATGGGCGTATGATAAGATTATGGCAAAACAGTCGCGTTAAATATTTGAATAGCTGTTGTTAACATGGGGTAATACCAATCGACTCAAGTTGCTATTAATTTAGAATCCAACAATCTGCTAAAGAAAGAGCACAAAAATGCTTCGTCATCGATGATCTTACTCTACTGCAAACTAAACATGATCTGCGAAACTAATACTAAACATGAACTTTATTGAACGGATTAACTAAAATATTAAACCAATGCATAAGGTGTTAAGACCGCCATTGTAAATAAAAAATCATTCAATTTTTTCCACACTTTCTATTTTCATGTATGTTTTTCTGAAGGTACACCCGGTCAGCACATGGTTCATTATTAATATTAGTAGTTAATAGAATGGAACCAACCGGTGAATCCGATTTTGCATGGGTGTTATGGAGGAATGGGCCGTTGTGGCCTACAGTGATTTGCGGCGACTCTAGTTTTGTCCGGGCTAAACCTAAAACCAAGACGACGTCACAGGAAGAACCAGTAAAAGCAAGTCCGTTCCTGTCAGGTACGTCACGCTGTCAAGCCATTTTTGCCGTTCCCCATCTCATTTTGTCATACGCACTACATGTCTTTTAGCGGGCGAATTGTTTTGATATGCCTTAGCGCTCTGCTGTGAATACATCTACATTCGTACAATGCAACAATTATCAGCAACACGAACTCAAGAACAAATCAGAACGCTGAAATTTCCAGCAAATGTTCAGTCGTCTAAACAAGTTTTCGTTCGTAACGACGCAATACGGAATACTCTTCAGCAACCGTACGATGGTCTGCTCGAAGTAATTGATCGAACTTAAAAACAGTGACAACCAGAAGAAATGGAAAATCAGATACCGTTTCTATCGACCGGATTAAACGTGCTACAGTATCAAACATTTTTCGGAAACTGTGCTGAGGAGGAACCCCGTAGTAGCTAACAATATTTACACTGATTTTCTAATGCAAATAGTGCTGCTGAAACACTAGTTAAACCAGCATAGCAGTGGTATCAGTGCCTCAGTTGTATATTATGACATTCGTTACGTTGTGTTTCGCCAAGCGTTATCGCTTGTTGTGCCAAGGTATCACCACTGTTGTTCCGGTTATATTAAATAAACAATTGTTTCGTTTGTTATGTCAACATGTGATGTCGTATTACAACACAGCATTAGTGTTAAGATACCTAGGACAGTATAGCGGTAATAAAAAATAAGTGTGGTGCTAGTTTTCATTTTATTGCAGAGCTTCCTGATGGAACCCAGGATCCAGAAGAATTGGCAGGTCGCATTGAAGATAGCATATTTGAATTACATCGGTCTGTTTCGGAAAAGTACAAAGTAAGCTCTGAATAAAATGCTCCTAAAACAAAAACTGCTGGCTACTCCAAATATAGGCACCATAGGTATTATAGCCATCTTTGCCAAGTTGCCCCAGGTACCTTCAAGTGCTACTAAAAACTATTCATTTTCTCTCTTACGGGTTGAAATATGATAATTTTATTCCAGTTTTGGACAAGAGCGCTCCAATCTTTTTTTTTTTTTTGGGGGGGGGGGCTAAAAATTGTTAATATTTGATGTTTGTAGTCGTACTAGGGTCCCCAAGTATAGGTTTTGTGGTTTGGATAAGCCAGAACTGATTGTGGATAACTGACATTTAGCTTTTAGATAGCGAAAAGTATAACTTACTTTAGGAAAACAAATTACGGTAACGACACTTACGAATTAATTTATTCCTAATGTTGGAGAAACAGACCTTATTTATATTAAGAAAAGAGAAACCAATAGATTTCAAATATGAAATGGTACTAAAATAAATACCATCTCGAAGAGTAGGAGACGAGTAAAACATTGTATGGTTTCTAAATGATTTGGATTACGATTATTATGCTTTTCATTTTAGTCATGTGTGCGAAGCCGAGTTTTCAATTTGCGCGATAAGAAAAATGGCGATCTGCGTTGCAATGTTCTAATTGGAGCAATCCCGCCACCGAAGCTTGCTCATATGACGTCCGAGGTAAGCTGCTATTAGAGTTCTGTTGCGTTGCGATATTTTTTCGTTTTTTTCTTTTGATACTGATTTACCGCCTCCAAAATTACTATCGAATTTCGATTGGAATACCGACCCCTCAGTGCATATTTTCGAAGAAGGCTCTAGTCAAAAATGCGTTTTTCTTGTACGATGTTCGAACGGTTTCAGCTGCGTCTTTTTTGTTATTGTCGCTATGTTGCTGTAGTAATTTTATGTACAAAATGTGTTTAATTCAAATTTGACAAATTTCTGTTTTCAAAAAGTTAGGTAATTTTACTCGAAATTTTCATAATACAACGTGATTAGATATCAATTGCGAGCAGTATGTTCGCGAACACTTTTTTGCCGAATTTCAATTGACCAAAATAAATTACAAATTTTATGCAAAATTTCAAAATAGGATGATTGGTGGGGTCAAGTTTATTAGTGCACTAGGATTCTGGTGTGTCATATAATTTTGATATGCGTAACTTTTTACGAGTTGATTTATTCATTAGTACGATTGAAGTGCTGCCAACCAGTGATCATCGACTAATATTCAGCATAAATTTTCACGTAAAATATAAAATTTCTCTGAAACGCGATGTTGGAAACAACAGTAGCACTTTTTATCAACTATGGTGTTTTTACATGAGAAAAAATAAGATAAAGCTATTAAAATGTGGAAATCCAAATCTAGCGAAGCGAAGTGTGTAGCAAATGTTATTGGTCTTGAGGTGTTTTTGAACATGTCGATCAAAATTTTGTAACGTTGACGAAAAATATGTGGTCCCGCCATCTCACCCCTAATTTAGAGCACCTACTATTATGTAACTTAATTCTCGGTCTTCCCGATACTCGTGCACTTTCATCTTTTGCAGTGAGCCTAACACATTGCAATAGAAACGTGCATCAGGTGAGGAAGTCAGATATAGCACTAAACTTGATTGGTTGTTGCTAGGTCGCGCTAAGCTAGTTAGTAACATAATATGTGGATAATATTCCGAAAATATGATTTTGGTTTTTCTTTTTGGAGTTTTAAAATTTGCCAGATACCGTCTTGTACGTATGTCGTTTGGTTGTATTCCTACAGACGTGGTGGGTATCATGTGCCAGCCTCCATGAACCAGTGTTTTTGCTTCAAAATGATTTGCGCCCTGTCACATCTCTCTCGATATTTTTAGGCCTATGTGCAGTCTTATTGTTTTATATATTTTAATATCTAATTTTTGCTCCTGATAGACTTGCCCAATATTTCTTCACTACAACCGTAGCGTTACTTGATCCTAAATAAACCATGTAGCATTGGGATCGTATATTCTCAGTTTCTTCAAATAAAACTAAACAGACGAGTTCTCATGAAGTTTGGCTCAACAAAACGTTAACAATTATTTTATAATAAATGGATTGATTATACTACTACTGCTATAAACTATAACAAATTCTACTGCTATAAACACATAACCAAACGTTGATAATGGTTTTTTCATAAATCGATAGTTATTTATATTTAGGAAATGGCGAGCAATGAAATGAAACAATTGCGTGACCGATTTACGAAAGAAGCTATCGACGAGCATCAAATGGCAATCGATGAAGGTACACCGACCGAGCTGTTCAAATGCGGCAAATGCAACGGAAAAAATTGCACCTATACTCAGGTAAGCGATTTATTTCTTTTGCCCTTAGCTTAAGGACTAATAATCAGCGTTGTCCAATATGATATCACAATGATTTAGTTGTTCGCCTTGTCGGTCGCTATTATAGTGTTGCGGTCGTGTGGTGAACTGGTCCGTATTGATAGTGACATTTAATTGAAAATCGAAAGAGAATATTATTTAATCTAGCCGAAATATTTTATTTATCTTATTGCTATGGCTATCTTACTATTTTTTATATTTGTAAAAATGTTGTATAGCGCTCGCCAAAACTGACTGCTGCTCGCTCGTCCACTAGTTGAAAACTTGTTAGCGCTGATGGTTTGATATTGATCGGTTCGAAAGCCTACAATCATTTATACCGTACATTGTAAAACATTACTTATCTATATTACTCCATATGAAATAATCGAAGATCTGTAACTAAATTTACATAAATCGTTGATATTTTTGGTCATTCATAATAAGAATGTCCATGCTAATTTCTTGAGAAGTGAACGTCACTCTTCAAATCTTGATGACGCGATCCATTTCAACTTAACCCTATTTCTTGGGATTGCCCTGTCCTACATTTGGAGGGGGATCATGATATCGTGGATAAAATTTATTTTGACTCCTCCCCCTCTGTTTATGGGGGCGTCATTATACCTGCTTCGCAAACAGAGGCGAATTGATGTGCATTTTGATTTTTTCAAACGGCCTCCATCAAATTTTGGGAGGGTGGTGTCACAATATCTTTTATTAATGACATCATGACCCAAAAATAGGGTTTACTCTCCTCTCCACCCCCACCCCCTCGTATCAAAGTTGTGTTGTCTAAATTGGTCGTGTCATGTCGAATGCGTCTCCATGGTAATTTTGAAGAGTGTCATGCTCTACCCAAGAAATCATTATGAACTCTTGATAACAATAATAGTAATCATTGTAAAATTGTGAAAATTAAAATAATAGTATGCCCACTATTCCGAAAAATGATGCTTGAACAACCAAATGCACTGCTGAATGGTGGAATTTGTTGCAATATTCTTTCTGCAGAAATCATTTTTACATAAGTATTTTGTACTATTTAATAGTTATTTTGGTTACAGTGGTTCGATGCGTTGAGTACATAATAAGTTTTTACGGTACCTGGGGCGTCAACTTACCGACGAGCCACAAGCAAAGTCTGTATTTTAAACGAATTTCACACTAACAACAATAATTACATTTTCAGAAATAACTCAAATTGTTGATACTTCACAAAAGATTTTGTCGCTAACACAACCCGTGATTAAAAATGTTATATTATGGGTGTTGTTGTCTTAGCTGCTCATAGTTTACATGTTGATGCTAATTGAAGGTTTTGTCAAGTCCTCAAGTTATGAAGGATGTGGGTGGTTGCCGAACGGTTTCGTGCTAATTAAGAGTCAGGACTGCCGACCAGAGCGCAACCGTTAAGGGATGCAACATAATATCATAACGGTTTTTATTTAATTTTTGGTTTTCAAGTCCTTTTTATTTATATCTTAGCAACAAGGAACTCAACTCTATGATTAAATAATTTTTCAGTTGCGTCTCGTTTGGAGAACAATCACTTCGAATTAACACAAATAACTCTATCGTGTTGATGAAACCGCGGCGTGTAATGATGTTCTCAACTCAATCAAATTGCAATTAGAATGATTATTTTATAATTTCAGGCCCAAACTCGTAGCGCAGATGAACCGATGACAACGTTTGTTTTGTGTCAACAGTGCGGGAATCGTTGGAAGGTAATACTCATAATATATAAGTTTTTGCCGGGATTGCTGCTGCGCAGTTGTAGCTTTATCGGATGATGTCAAGTTTTGCATTCACTCTGTACGTATGAGAGGAAGAGGAGCTTGCTACGAATACCATGGGACAAAAATTTGATCTTCAGCTGTGGGCCTAGGAAAACAGCAATAGATATAAAAGAATAAGATTATTTGTGATACCATAGTTTATAATAAATAAAAACTACACTTTTATTTAGCTTTAGATTTACAGGTACAGTCGCGGCCAGAAATAAGTGCAATCGAAAACGATCGAAGTTTTTAAATTTTGAAATTCATCTAATTGCGCGAAAATCGAAATCGATCGAAATGTCGTTTAATCGAAATCGATTGAAATTTCGATCGATTATTTTGCACTTATTTCTGGCCGTGACTGTACAAAATTTCGTATGATCCATGCGTGGAAAACTCGTGATACGCAAGACGGAACTTAACATTTTCCGTTTTATCAACATGCAAGGCACATCACCTGTTGTATTTCGAAAATTGCAAAAAATTTGGAAATTTTTTTGCAAAAATTCGGAGAACTACGAGTTTCCAAAAATTAACAACCCAAGTTTTTGGACATATAATGATATTTTTTCGGATCGGTTTATTAAATCATGACAATTTATACGGTTTGTGTCGGCGAGAAACATGGGTCAGGGCGTATCGCTGTGCAAAAATAATGCGCGATCCCACTTTGGAGCTCATACGACTGGGTGTTGTTAATTTGTCAAGAATTTTGTGATCTTAACAAACAGATCGGCGGGTACACTTATAACGCGGTTACAACGTGTGATACATTAAAGGCGTGTTCACACGCTCAAACATTTTGCTCAAAATTTCAAAGCATCTTTTCTGCATTTTTGCAAGTTTGAACGTGTGAACACTGTTCAAAATTTTCTAGAATATTCCTGCAGCCAATCATGGACGAGATGTGTTACCTGAAAAAGTTTGCGATCAAATTTTGATCTCAAGCTTTGAAATATCGCAATTTTCCTTTAAAAACCACCGCCAAATTTTTAGCGCAAAATTTGAGCAAAAAGTTCGAGCGTGTGAAAGCGCCTTAAAGCGCTGTTCGCAGTCATTATTTTATGAATAATTAGCATCAACTGCGTTAACGTGTAAAGGAACCTGGTGTTCCTTCATCCTTCACCGTTATACATTCAAATACTGTGCACACAGATGTGCGACGCAGCATGTTACCTGATCAATGCGTACTACAGTGTGAAATGCTGAAACGTACGTGTATCATGATTTCTCCTGTTCATATTGGTTATCCTGCGACAACTGATGAAAGAATAATAAATTGTGAACGCGTATTTTGCACAATTGTGTTCGTCATTTTGACGAAAACAAGCACTGTTTACTCACGTAAAGCGGACTCACGCATTATAAACAAGCAGTTTAATGAAAATTATTGCAGAACATACGGAAGATGTGAGCTCGCATATGGCAAAAATTACTCTTAAAATTGATGCTACACCGGAATTTATTCTACATTAATTTTGTTAGAATCCAATCTGCTAAATAATAATTCAATGTTGAGTCAAATCAAGTTAATTTAAATGAAAATTTTTTGAATTAATTCTAGGAAAAGTTATTCCAGCCATTTACTAATAGAATCACCTTAAATAAACCTTACCTACACGGAATAAAATCTGGGTTGAATTAAATCTAGAAAAGCAGCATAAAATTGACTCGATTCTAATCAACTTTGGCGTCGTTTTTAGTGGAACTGATTCAATACTACAATTATTATTGATGCTAGGATATTATTATGTTTTACCGTCTTACTGCACACATTTTATTGTAGTTTCTGCATTAGCTCAGGAAATAACTTAATAATTTGCTTTGAAATTAATCGTGCTGTAACGAAATTAAAAATAAATTGTTTCTGTACGACTTTCGAACGCCAACTATCAATCAGCGTTTCTTGTAAGGACGTTGAGTACCGAAATCATCGATAATTATTACGATTCAAGAGCACGGGCGAATATCAGTTGAATGATATGGGGACACACTTTTGAAACGAAAGAAAAGTAAACGTCAAACTTTCGTCCTACTTTGTGTTCAATCGTGAATCTATCCGAGGATGACTGTACAAGCTGTGTTGAGTTGGGGAACGTAACAAGAGTGTCTGCCAAAAATAATTGCTGGATTTGGAACGAACATTGAGCAGTTCTCGTACTACAATTTGTTTTCGAATGCATCTCGATCACATTTTGCATTTTGAACAACATTAGCATTTTTTAGAATTATTATTACACTGTTATTCAGATCTGAAACACATTCTTCAAATAGTAGTGTTCGAACGAACATCAGTCATTTCTGGCAGACACTGTATGTAATCTTTGTGAAGTTATCCAAATCTTGAGCTATAATATGTTAAAACAGGTAAGTGGTGTTGAAATCTGTTTTATAGCTATTTGAATCTGATTCGTTAACTGCTTACGAAATAGATTTTAGGTAATTTTACGCCTTATTTTGTTTCAGTTTTGCTGATGGATAACGTCGTTCTCATTGCGCCGTTGTTGTCTAATTAACGCTACTATAATACGAAATAGCGTAATTCGAAATCCGCTTTCCACAGTCATCGCCTTTTACATAGTAACCGTGAAACAGTGGCTACAACGTCGCCGAGGAACAGAGTAAACAAATTATCGAAATATAGACTCACGATTGGACAGCGGAAAGACAGTCAAAGGTGTTAACTACACTAATTCACATTGCGATTACTTGGTCGTGGTGGTGATGTTGCTTGCGCTTCCCTCGCAGGATAATAGGATTGAACAAAATCCGCAACAGTGATATTTATTGTTGTTATGTAGTGCGACTTTAATACTAATACTATTCCGATTTGTTTACAGGTTCTGAAAATATGGGGGGGTCGAGGGAATGTTTTACTGGTCTCTATGTTCGTTTTTGAGGGAAATTTTGATGTGGTGAGATAATTTTTTTTGTATTTTACTGCGTTGCATATTTTCAGCTACATAATTGCAAATATTTTCAGGCTTTAATAGAGTGTTGTTTTAGCATTAATAATAGTAATGATAAATTTTCATCATATTTAGTAATGATGATGGCTCAAAAAAATTTTTATTTAGTGTAACATGCGTGGTTTCGAATGTAGGAGACGAACTTATAGAATTTAGAACTGTTTTCATTAAACTGTAAACATTTTCTATCATGCTGTGAACAGGTCAGAAATAATTGCTTTGTTGTATAAATTAATGCGTAGTAGTAATTTTGTTGATTTCAAAAGGGTATATCAGCAATGGTCGATTTAGGTGTAGTGACGGAGCCCGATTTTTGATTTTTTGTTGCCGTGGGAAAGTTATGGGGCAAAATGACTTCATTTTGGCCCATTTTTCGGGCACCCCCTCCAGTTTTTGCGACTTTTCTCAATAAGTAAACAAGATATCCGCAAACTAATAGGCCTATTCCATGTAGCTTTACCAGGGCTTTCCAATGATATATAACAAGTTTTTCAACTACTTCCCAATCTGGAGTCTATAAGCTTATAGTTGGCGCCAAATTTCATATTTGTTGAAAAGTCGTGGGAAATGCACCTAAATGTGTGTTTTTTATTGCTTTTAGTGTCCTATATGGGGTTTTCTGGGTAGATAAACTCATTGCAAGTGTTAAAAATATTCTTGGGCAAATATTTTTTTTTACAATTCTGGTTCATACTTGGCATAAAAAATGACGTTTTCGAAATTTTTGGTCAGAAGTCGTGGGAAAAGCACCTGAATGTGTGTTTATTGTTGGTTTTAGTGTCGGTTATGGGGTTTTCTGAGCCAACAAGCTCATTGCGAGTGTCAAAAATATTGCGTGGCAAATATTTTTCATACTTTTGCTTCGGGGGATTGTTTTTACCACTCGAATTCTGGCTCGCAAGCGAGCTTCACTAGTGTTTATAATGATGCAGTTGTTATAGTGTTGGTTAGATTAAGTATTGACAGACATCGTCTTGTTTCTATTTCTAGGAAATAGCAATATTCAAGACGTATCACTTAGAAAATGACTAACATTTCTGATCTGACCTTTGTCTTCCGCTTAGCTGCAACAGAACAGCAGCTGTTTAATGAAGTAGTGTTGTGGGTTTGAGCGGAATTTCAAATCAGATAGTCTATTTTGTGCAAGGATTATAGCGGAATTTTAGATTCTCGTAGTTGTCAAAATTTGCTTAATTTCCTTAACTAGGGCATGCATCCTGATAAATATAAAATTAATTTGTTGGCGAACAATTTGGAAACAATTGCCGTTTGCGACTAGCCACTGAACTGTTGCTAGCTTTTTGCGAACTGCTCGAGAAAGATTCACCGTTATTTGCTGTCCGTAATATAGTTGTACCATTGGCGCTTTTCGGACCGGGTATAGTTGATGTTTATCGCGGATTTAAGCCCAGCTTCACCATCGACTAAAGATGGATTTGATGGAAAACAAAACCGTTCGTTGTATTTTGACTGTTGTTCAACTTCTGTAAACGCCTTCCCAATAGAACAGATAAGTAATTATTATTGCAAATCAAAAATAATTGCCAACAAGATTTTCGCCTGTGTTGAATTCCGCGAATATTTGTTATATGCCTATTTTTGGTGACCCAGAGATGGATGTCTTTAAAGCTCTGTCAGACCAGTGTAACGTTTTGACACACCGTATTTTTCTGTAAAATATTCAGGACTTTTCAATACATCCACTTCCGTGGTTCATCGTTCAATTTTAGAATTCAATGCACAATCGTAATCTAATGATCGTGCTAATATGAACAAATACCGCAAACATATCACGGCTGGTTTGTGGATTTTTAGTTTTTTTCTGAACGCAAAATAAATTTAAATAAATAGGAGCCATTCTTTTATTAAAATTTATTATATTCGAACTGAATACACACGCTTTAATACATGTTGCCAATTGTGCCCAAAAGTGGGTTTAGACGTTCTTTAAGCTTAAAATTTCACTCTTCATTATGTATTATATTGTAAAAATGGGGCAAACAGATATGCGACAAGATTTGACTGCTCATTTTTGCAATATTTTAAAAAATTTTAGTCTCACAATAATTTTAAATATTTTGGGAAATAATGTTTTTGGTGCGCCATGACAGGCAACAGCGCGCCCATTTGAAGCTGGATGGGCCTAAGAAAGAAGAAGACGTTGTGGTATTGACTGTTTTATTGTTCAAAAGTTTCAATTGTGTTCACACGTTCAAATTTTTTTGCAATATTTTAAAAAATTTTAGTCTCACAATAATTTTAAATATTTTGGGAAATAATGTTTTTGGTGCGCCATGACAGGCAACAGCGCGCCCATTTGAAGCTGGATGGGCCTAAGAAAGAAGAAGACGTTGTGGTATTGACTGTTTTATTGTTCAAAAGTTTCAATTGTGTTCACACGTTCAAATTTTTTGGAATTAACGTACAATGCTTTTTAATGTTGAGCTAAAACGTGAGTCTATCTTGCAATTGTACATACGAAACCTAATCAAAATTTGAAATCGAAGTTATCTTTAAATAAGTATATACGATGTACTACTGCATCATATCACATTGATCATTGTATCGTTAATGTTCATGTAACTATATACGTAAAATCATAATATTCACTTAAAAGTTTTACGAAAATTAACAGTAATTTGCTGTTACAAACATTATCGTCAATTAGAACTAATGATGAATAAAATAAGTGATAAGAATGCTAATGCCTAAGTGAAGAAAATATAGACTGTTGTGCGTTGTAGCAAATAGGAAAGATGATGGTGCATAGCGAAATAGCAGTCATACATGGAATATTTTTACAAAAATGTTTTTACGACGAATAAAATGTGCTGCGGTGGCCAATTTTGCCTTGCGTCCAGGTTAACGTCCGTATCGTATGCACATACATCATTTGAATGGCTCCTGTCGATAGAACGTCCGTGGTTTTGCATGAAAATTATACCCTAATTTTCAAAAAAATTGTCATTGGTACGTCAAAAATACATAATGTTTGGTTTCGGGTTTTGCTATTGAAAAAATTGCTTGCTAAATCTTGCGCGAAAGTTTCAATAGTATTAATACATAAAATTTTACTCAAATTTTGATTAAAAACAATATGTTTAATCGTACATATTTGAGTTTTGTATGTTACAATTATTATTAATACAATTCTCTTATGTTAGTCATATATCGTGTACTGCAAAAATTTATAATGTTTATTTTAATGCTATTTGTTATACTTGGGATTACCCCAAACCCACCTCGAAAATATTGTATTGTCCTGTAACAAAATTTTTTACGACGTTGTTAGCTGTTGATAATATTGCTTAATAATCTTAATTATCTTAATGGTATTACTATTGTATGTATCGATAGCAAGAGTCGATGATAGACTGACTCGAGCAGGAGTAATATAATTTTCAGTCTTCGGGTTTACAATACCATTCTATTTAGCGATAGCAAGAATCCATGGTAACTATCTCGAGGATGAGTGACGTAATTTTCACTCTTCAGGTTTACGATACCATTATATTTAGCGATAGCAAGAATCCATGATAGACCGACTCGAGCAAGAGTAATGTCATTTTCAATCTTCGGGTTTACCATACTTTAGTGATAGCAAGAGTCCATGATAGACCGACTCGAGCAAGAGTGGCGTAGTTTTCACTCTTCGGGTGTACAGTACCATTTTATTTAGAGATAGCAAGAGTACATGATAGACCGCCTCGAGGATGAGTGACGTAATTTTCACTCTTCAGGTTTACAATACCATTCTATTTAGCGATAGCAATAGTTCATGGTAGACCGCCTCAAGGATGAGTGACGTAATTTTCACTCTTCGGATTTACAATACTATTCTATTTAGCGATAGCAATAATCCATGATAGACCGACTCGAGCAAGAGTGACGTCATTTTCACTCTTCGGGTTTACCATACCTTAGCGATAGCAAGAGTCCATGATACACCGACTCGAGCAAGAGTGCGTAATTTTCACTCTTCTGGATTACAATACCATTCTATTTAGCGATAGCAAGAGTCCATGATAGACCGACTCGAGCAAGAGTGACGTCATTTTCAATCTTCGGGTTTACCACACTTTAGTGATAACAAGAGTCCATGATAGACCGACTCGAGCAAGAGTGGCGTAATTTTCACTCTTCGGGTGTACAGTACCATTTTATTTAGAGATAGCAAGAGTACATGATAGACCGCCTCGAAGATGAGTGACGTAATTTTCACTCTTCGCATTTACAATACCATCCTATTTAGCGATAGCAAGAGTCCATGATAGACCGACTCGAGCAAGAGTGACGTCATTTTCACTCTTAGGGTTTACCATACCTTAGCGATAGCAAGAGTTTATGATAGACCGACTCGAGAAGGAGTAATATAATTTTCAGTCTTCGAGTTTACAATACCATTCTATTTAGCGATAGCAAGAGTCCATGGTAACTGCCTCGAGGATGAGGGACGTAATTTTCACTCTTCGCATTTACAATACCATCCTATTTAGCGATAGCAAGAGTCCATGATAGACCGACTCGAGCAAGAGTGACGTAATTTTCACTCTTCGGGTTTACAATACCATTCTATTTAGCGATAGCAAGAGTCCATGATAGACCGACTCGAGCAAGAGTGACGTCATTTTTACTTTTAGGGTTTACCATGCCATTCTATTTAGCGATAGCAAGAGTCTATGATAGACCGACTCGAGCAAGAGTGACGTAATTTTCACACTTCAGGTTTACAATACCGTCCGCGGTATGATGCGATCGTTTTCGGCCTTAACTCTCCGGTTTATATCTCACCTCGCGTCCGCTATACTAGGTTCTTGGGCTTGGGCCACCAAATTTAGACTCACGTCTGCGTTTCGACTCTTAAAAGTAAGTCCTAAACCCAATGTTTTCAAATACCAAATTTAAACATCCCCAGGATTTCGTTAATCACTAAATTCAGAGCTCAGGTTCTTGACCACACTAAATTACTTTCGAAAATTTAACGTTAATATTCGACATTCCAAGGAAACTGGGGGTCTAAATTTGGTGGTCAACAACCTAAGAGTCTGAATTTGGGGGTCAAAACCTGGGGAGGGGGTTAAATTTGATAGTCCATCATAACCAAGGATGGGGTATCAGAACTCGTTGGGTGCCCATACAAGTGGTCCAAGAACATAGGCTGTTCAAACCGGTAGTCCAAAACATGGTGGGACTGGTTCATGTTTATTACCTAAAATGTGCTTCATAAACCTGGGAATATTAAGCCGAAAGCGTCAGGAACGTGCCTCGAACGATAGTATGTGAAACCTGAAGAGTCTATTTATCTTCAGAAGAACCGACTATCGTCGACTCTTGACGATAGTACACGTGAGATTATACTGGCTGGGTTTCAGAGACATTGCTTATATCCTGACCATTAGATTAAAACAGTACCATAGACGCCAGGAGTAAATGCTGGTAATAATTTGAAATTATCGTTCAGGCAGCTTAAGATGTGAAACCAGTATCATGAGAATTCAGCTATCGCTTTGGTATGTAAACGTAGGAGAATTTTGACTTAGTACTAACGTCTCTACAACCTTTTATTGATTGATGATTTTGTTTATAGTCCTGCATCATTGTGGAGCTTATGTGTAATTAAATGCGTTCTCAGCATGACGTTTGTGCAGACTCCTTATGTTAATTCTATATTTTCGATATTTTTATCAAAGCTTATATTGCTCCGGATCTAAGGAAATAAGAGCGATAAAAATAAAATTTTTGAAAAATATTTGGCGAAAAATAAGATTAATAGCTTTGCTCATATTTATTTATGAAGCTGCGTTCACACGTTCAAACTTTTTGCTAACATTTGAGCTTAAATATGGATCATAAATTTTGAAGGCATTGTTGATGTATTTGGATGTATGAACACTGTTATGAAGTTTTGTAGCATGCACAGCTCAGTAATTGAACACTTTTCGGCCATAGCTTAGGATACGGTTACCGGATCTCGTTAAACTCGATTCAGGTCATCAAGCCGCTTCAAATGGTGGGTAAAATACAATTTTTAAGAAAAAATTTTTGGGTCCCGAGGGGGCACCCTTGGGACTCAAAAAAGTAAAATTTTAAAAATTCGATTTTTTAGTTGAAATGATCAGGGAAGGTCTCGAGGATCACAATAATACCAAAATTTCCAGAATCTCACCATTTCTGGGCAAACGCATGCTGGAGGATAACGGAAAAGAACCTTTTATGTATATTACGTTTCGCGTGACGCTTGTTTGGACCCATTTGCGACAGGATTTGCACTTAATTTTTACAATTCCACAGCTAAATCACGTCAGAAATACATTTTTCACAA